>CATIWQ010437822.1:0-15640 GCA_949673415.1 Euphorbia schlechtendalii
TAGAATATATGCAAACAAGCAAAATTTGAACATTGTGCATTGGTATAGGGCAATAACAGCGTGGCCAATCGCAATGAACAGAAATGAAATTAACACAAGTGGTGGCACAAATGTAAATGAGTATATTGAGTTGGAAAAAAATCTGCTGTCCCCATTTCTGTGTCCCCTTCAATGTCCCCTTCTCATTTTTAAAAAAGTCATTAGAAACATTTCATTATAAGCTAAAATCTCCTTAAAAAACACTTTTAAGAAAATGAGAAGTTTTGAGAAACACCACCAACATTACAAATTTTGTAATAAAAATGTATCAAATGGCTTTCTAATCTCTGAAATCATTGAACTAAATGGCAACATAGTATGTATAATTAGTATATGCTATGTTTGTACTGTAATCAGAATATGCAGATTTCAATTCATGATCCATTTGTTAAATAATATAAAAAGAGAAATAAAAAAAGTACCCGGTGGAGTTGGACAGGAAAGAGGATAGGGGTGGTCAGGGCAAAGACAAGTGAAAGCATGATTAGTTGTATTGGTGCCGCATATCCCGCCTGATCCCTTACATCTATCACAGCTTTCATTATACTTGTACGAGATGCTAAACCCTTCTACTATAACCACCTCCAACTCTGTCCTCGATAATCCTTCTTCTCTAAGAAACCTTTTCTCAACTGGAACCTCTACTCTAATACTACATTTGCTTGTTTCTTCCATGCATCTTCCCTTTAGCCCCTCATATCCGTAAAATGAATCACGTTCTTCACCTTGTAATACGCATGGAAATCTCTGTGTTTGCAAAACATTGTTGGAGAGGTCGCTGCAATCGTAAAAGAGACTTATGTTCGAAAAACTCAAATCGAAGTCTGGTATATAGCTGAAGAGATTCGTATTTAGAGTGATGTTGTTGTAAGCGGGACATCTATTCTCCCTCGATTTCATAGGAGTAATTTCCATCTCGTTTCGGGATTGATTCACGGATTTAACCAAGAATTCTTGGTTTTCAATGGCTATAACAGGGTCATGACCTTCTATGCATCGGAGGCCGAAACCTTCAAGACCGCATAGTTTTGGACGAACACCCTCCGCCCAGAAAGGATAAGACAGATTCAAGGCAGCTCCACAATCGAATGGCTTCACGCACCGACTGTAATGATCCTCATCTTTTTGACAATATGATGTTGGAACAAAGATTAAGAGAACGAAAAGGCTGATCATGGAGCTTTTTGATACTCTAAAAGGCAAGAACCATTTGGTAATCATTTGTATGAAATAACCAAATTGATGAAGATGAGAAATGTTGGTAAAGAGCCATTAAGCGTTTTAGTTCATGATATAGACAGAGTCCAACACTATGAAATTTCTCCATGGAAAAAAAGGAAGTATGAAATTTCCACCCAACCAAATGACAGAGATCTATGTGATATGTACTGGGTTGAAAGTGGGGCTTATCTGGGCGGGAGATGCATACCCCATCCTCGTTGAAAGTGGGGCTTATCGGGGCGGGAGATGCATGCTCCATCCTCGTTAAGGTTTGGGGGAAAAAATCATACCAATCTCCATCCTCAATAAGGTTTCGGGGATATTTTTTCCCCCATTCGCCATCGAAGATTCCCCAATTCACCGTTTCAAAGTTCCATACAATAAAAAAATTTATATCAAAACCTCAAAAGAATAAATAAAAGATCAAACCAAATTTGTTTCAATATTCCAATACTGAATAAATTTAAATACTTAAAACATTAATAACAAGTTCAACACTAAATTGTGCAAAAACAAAAAAAAAAGATTGTTCCATGGATTAAACTGAAAATGATTAATATGCTTTAAGGATAAAACAAATCTTCTATGAGCCCATAACTATATATCCAATAATACTATTATAAAATAATTCACGTTGACATATTTTAAATATAAAAAAGTATTATAAATTATTTGATGTTTTGGGGAATATTCGAGGATTCCTCAATGAGCATTTTCGGGATCGGGTTCGGGGAATTTTCGGGGTGGGGTTCCCCATTCCCATTAAGGATTCGGGGATGAAATATTCCTCATCCCAACCCCACGGGGAAATTCCCCGTCTCTATCGGGTTCGGGGAATCTCCACCCTGTTTTCATCCCTAGATATGTGGACTAGTCTAAGAAATTGAAAATCTTATAGATCTTTATCATATAGACTATACACTATTTGTACACAGGTATTCTTATTTTTATTATAATTTGATTTTAGACATAATCACGATCCAAGGTTATTGAAAAATTATAATACTTGTAATAGAACTGCACAATGGTTAACAAGAGAACATATATGAAAACAAAAGGATGTAATATCAATCGGTTGAAGCAGTCGAAGAATACAATGGAAATTGTGTAGCGGAAGAAGATTGGAATGGTTTTGGCGGGATAGTGAGAGTTTGAATGCTTGCTTGTAACATTTCTATCACTTTACTCATTGTTGGTCTCTCTAGTGGATCTGTCTGAATGCACCATAACCCTACCATTTTCAGTTTCCTTACAATTTCATCTTCTTCTTCCAAAATCTCTTCATCTTTACTCTCCAACTCCAGACTCTTGTAAATCCAATTCGGAAAATACATCTCACTTGAGTTATTTCCTTCAGCTTGTTTGTTTCTCCCGCCAACTATTTCTAGTATCATCATTCCGTAACTATAAACATCCGACTTGTAAGAAACTTGCCCGAAATGTCTATACATAACCTCCGGCGCTATATACCCAATAGTCCCTCTCGCATCTACCACTGATACTTTACTTTGTTTTCTTGTGCATAACTTTGCCAGTCCGAAATCTGATATTTTTGGGGTCAGATTTTCGTCGAGAAGAACATTATGAGGCTTTATATCAAAATGTACAATCCTAGTGTTGCATCCTCTGTGTAAATACTCGAGTCCTTGCGCTATTCCAATTGCAATTTGGTGAATCATCTCCCAATGCAGATGCTGATCACTACTTTTCGAACATATAAATTTGTCAAGTGATCCATTTGGCATAAACTCATAAACCAAAGCTATTTTGCGATGGTCTAGGCAGAAACCTAATAGAGTGACAATATTGACATGAGAAGTTTTACTAATAGAAACAACTTCATTTAAGAACCCTTCTCCTTCTCCTTTTGATTCGTTCAACATTTTCACTGCTACAAGGCGACCTTCCGACAATGCTCCTTTGTACACGCTTCCATAGCCTCCTTGGCCGAGCTTTTCTCTGAAGGAATTGGTCATTTTTTTCACTTGCGAATAGCTGTACCTTCTTACTGCTAGAGGTCCATGCTTTTCTAGATATGCTTCAAAATCCTGATTCTTCCTTGGTGCTAATGACCGCTTATTTTTTCTTATGAAAAAGCAAATTATGAAGCCAAACATTAATAATGTTCCAACAGCTGCCACTGAACCTGGAAAATATTCTTAAGTAAAACATTAGTATATGAATCTCATTAAATTTAGCATGTAATCAAGAATCGAGATAGAGGGAGCATCCTACCTATTATAACGATTCTTGGTCTTACATTTGAGTCACGGCCTACAATACATAGATATGCAAGAGTTAAGTAGTAATAACACTCACATAGAAAATGGGAATACTGAAATTACTGAATTTATCATTTACTTGTGTCTTAATTAGTTTGTACCTGAGCTTCCGAGATGTTACGGCAGATGGCGGGTCAGTCAAATTTAATTAATGAAAAAGTTGTGGTTTGAACTTAATATCAAAAGTCAGTCATCTAAAATAGTATGAGTATGACCGCCTGGTCAAACTTCATTACCCATCTATTGTTACACTAGCGAATTTCGGAAATTATACGGTGGTCTATTCAAGATTTTTAGGACCATAACAATTTAGTCATTTGAGTTATTTATATAATATCATATGTAATCCCATAAATAGGTGTTAATATTAATAAAATAATATGTGCCTTCGAGCAAACCCGATTCTTGTGAAAAAGTCAAGTAAGCCTAGGTTTAGAGCCCCAAAATTTAAGAATTTAATATATATATTTATTTTCTTTGATTGTAATTAGCCCAACTTTCCAATTTTTTTTATGTTATTGTAATTGTTTTTATTATTTTTTTTATAATTAGAATAATTAATATTATTAATTAGCATAATTATTATGATAATTTTATCCGTTGTTAATTTACTATAAATTAACCCCTTTTTTCCTAATTGAATTAACTCTCAAATTATAACTCTATTTTTTCCTAATTGAAATTTGCTCCCTTTTTTCCTATATATACATGGTTAAATCAAATTGTTTATCAAACTACTCTAACATAAAAACTCACAATAATATTGAACTGAAAATCAAAGCATTTTGAATTTTAATATTGTTTTTAGTTGTACCATTTATCTCGTTTTTTCAAGAGACCTTTTCAAATTTTCTTATATTGACTATAAATTTAAGTGATTTTCTACTATTATAATTTATCTTTATTTAATTATTTATTTATTCTCCCATTTCATTTTATTTTGTAATGTCTACTAAGAAATATGAATTAATAAAATCGTTTTTACGATTAACCATGTGCCAAGAAAGATTAAGGGCTTGTTTGGTAGCTGATAAGTTGCTCTCACAAACTTTTAATAGAATTATATATTTTAGCTTTGAACATCACATTTTGATCCTTCATACTATATAACTAAGAACTGTCTGACTTATTTTTTTCAAAATCAACTCTGCTGCTTATAGCAGAAGTTTTAAAATGGAGCTTTTCGGGAAATCAGCCTGGGAAAACAATCCCAAACTGGCCCTAAATGGATTAACTATAATTTCTATTGTAAAAAACTTGGCATCGCAACTTAAATATAAAAATTTGATAAATAATTTCGCATCTAAAAAACAAGGAAAATTACTTTCATCTAATTATAATATTATTAGTATATATGTTTTTTTCACTAGAGCCTCAAAATTCTTAAGGCCAGCTCTGCCTTTGAGGCCTTTAGTACTGGAGGGTGCTGCATTTGCATCAAATTTCAGATTCTATTTCCTCCTCTAAATAAATCTAACAAAAAAATACAATGAAATAATCACATGCCATGCAGAAAAGACCGTTGTTATAATCTCTGAAAAAATTCAATAAATGGTGGCAAAGGAATCTAACCAAAATATGCAGATTTCAAAACATGGTCTGTTTGTTGAAGAATAAAGATGAAAATTACCTGCTGGATCTGGAATTGAACAGGAATCGGGATCGGGTTGGTCAGGACAAAGACAAGAGAACTGATTAGGATTAGTTATATCAGTGCCGCATATCCCGCCTGATCCCCGACATCTAACACAGCTTTCGTTATACTTGTTGTACCCGATACTAAACCCATCACTTAAAACTCCCACCAGATTGTAAGTCAGTCCTTCTTCTCCGATAAACCTTTCCTGAACTGGAACGTCCATTGTAACACTACATTTGCTTGTTTCTCGCATCCATTCCCCCCTTAGCCCATCATATCCGTAAAATGCGTCGTCAAGTTCCGAGCATGTAAATCTTTGTCTTGGCGAAACACTGTCCGAGAGGTTGCTACAGTTGTAAAAGAGACTTAAGTTGGGAAATCTCAAACTGAAGTTTGGTGTAACAGTGAAGAGATCAGTATTGAGAGTGATGTAGTTGTAAGTATTGTTCGCAGGACACGTATTGTTCCAGAATTCAATAGGCGTAATTCTCATCTCGACTCGGGGTTGATCCACGGCGTTAATATAGAACTCTTGGCTTTCAATGGTTATGACAGGGAAAGCACTTTCGTTGCATCGAAGGCTGAAACCTTCGAGACCACATGGTTTTGAACGAAGACCGTCTGCCCAAAAAGGATAAGGTAGATCAGTGAGATTTCCGCAATTGAATTGACTCGAGCACTCACTGTAATAATCCTCTTCTTGTTGACAGTATGATGATGGAGCTAAGATTAAGAGAAGGAAAAGGCTGATCATGGAGCTTTTAAATACTCTACGACACAAGAACCAATGGGTATCCATTTGTATGAAATAAAGAAAAAGATTGATTAAAATGAGAATGTAGGTAAGAAACACGAGTCACATTTTGAATGAAGATAACACCGAAATGAGGAGACAAAGAAATTTTAAAACACGTCAAAATATTACGGGACAAATAAGATGATGCCATATCAACACTAATACTGTGAAACAAAATCAAAGTCAATTATGAATGAACGTATAAAAAATTATGAGTATCTTATTTCAACTAAATTTGAAAGTTCTAATGCTCAAGGGTCACAGCTATAAACTGCGGTTCGACTTCAAATCGTCTAACAAGTTACATAAAATTTAAAATTAGTTGTTTTCCAATAAACTTTTATACACCTCTTATTTGTTATGAGAAGATATATCACAAAAAATACATCAAGTTGAATAAAAAAGAACATAAATATTTTACCAGATCTCAAACAAATGTAATAATTTTATTCAAGCGCTACTATTTGATAGACATAATTAGAAATTTAGCCTTATGTTAATACAAGGCAGAAATCACACGAAACCTGATTACAGAGGACATTCATTCAAACTGGATTTATCAAAAGGTTAACCTAACTCAGCTGAAAATCATCCATTTCCAGCTTTAACAACTGAACAATCCCACAACTCTACCCTTTTATTCATCAAAGATTTCAGATTTTCATGGAAATTAGACAGAATAATTGTACTGTTGCAGAAATGTGAATTACAGAAACTGTGACTAATCTAGTAAACATCCTTATATGTGTAAACATGTTACTCCTTCTTCTTAGAAGATGTATGGCACAAGGAAACAATATGACGGGCGATTTCCGCAGAAGCATCCGGCTTTGCTGCTTTCAGTGCTCTTTCCGACATATCTGCCATCACATTCTCATCCCCTGCTATACCATGCATATGATCAGTTATCGCAATAAAATGTTGCAACTTTTCAAAATTCTATTGAAATATTGAATGCAAATATACATGGAAAAATTCCAAAAGTGAGAACATGTACAAGGCCTATCAAATATTTGAAACACAGTATCTAACAAAATCAAACAAATTAGCAAGCATACCGAGTATCTGCTCGATTGCAATTCCCAATGTAGTTGAATCTAGTTCATCCTCAGTTATAATCCTAGAACCGGCTACATCTGCCATCAACAAAGCATTTTTTAATTGATGTCCTTCTTCCACATTTGACGATGGTATCTGCAAAGTAGCGACAACAACTATTATTTCTTATAGCAACTGAATCATCCATCATGAAAACAACTACTGGAATTTCCCAAGCTGCCTGCTTAAACAGAGCTATAATTAGACACGTGCTTGTGAATAACAGAATTTCTATACGGGGAAATCTTAGTTGGTAAATTTGGTAGACAGGTTAGTAAGCAAAACAAGATTCGCAGTCAAAATTGAAGCCGCAAGTGATGTTTGATTCAGGTAGCTTAGTAGTATAACAATTATGACACTCGGAGATATAAGTCCAACTATAGATTATTGAAGGTTACGTAAATGAGTCATAAAAAAGTTTCTGAATTTACGAGGATAGCCGGTTTCCCCGTAGCCAAGATTTCCGAGCATGTCATAGCGCCGGCTCTCGACACAACAAGGTCTGCAGCTGCATATGCCATATCCATTGTATGCAAGAACCTATAAATATACAACACTATCAAAATTAAACAGATTCAATTTCATTAAAAGAAGATTTTAAAACAGCTCACTCTGTCAAAATCAAATGAGAATGTTTCCTGACAAGGCTTTCCATCTCATTATAAGCCTCAACACCGGTCTGCCAAATTATAAACCAATTCTTATGCTGAAGCAGCAATTGGCTATAAAGGTTCAAAAGGGCGATATTTAAATCATTAGCCCCCAAAGATCCACCCAGTACCAATATCACCTTAGCATTTTCCTTCCCCGCAGACTTAGGAAAGAATTGCTTCCTAGCAACTGCTTTCGACACGAATTGCCTCAACGACAATCTTACAGGGTTCCCACTCACCACACACTTGTGCTTTCTGTTAAAGCAATCAACAGAGGAATTAAAGGCCACAAAAACAACCTCAGCAAAAAACGATAGCATGTAATTGGCAATGCCTGGAACTGAATTCTGTTCCTGAATCACAACGTTGATTCCTCTTAAGAGAGCAGCAAGACAAGTGGGGAAAGAAACATATCCCCCTGTCCCAATAACAATGTCAGGATGGAAATTTTTTAGCAATTTGAAGCTGTGGATAATTGATTGAATCAAATGGAAAGGAAGGGAAAGATTCCGGGGAGAAATCAAAGGGCGGTGGAGGCGCACAGGGGGAATCGAAGAGAAAGGGTACCCAGCGGAAGGGACTGAAGCACTTTCCACGCTGTTTGGAGTTCCGATGAAGAGGATTTGGGTATTAGGGTTAGCGATTTTGAGCTCGTCGGCAATTGCTAAGGCTGGGATTACGTGGCCACCGGTCCAGCCGGCGGCGAAAACCACCCGGAGATCGTTATTGGATTCGTGATTAATGATCTGGGTGCCGTAAGAATGATCAACTGATAAGCAAAAGAGGATCTTGCGGGTGGGGAAGCGGAGAAGGGAAGGGTAAAAGGGGGAAAATGGAGAGAGGGGAGGGTGGCGGAGGAGCTGGTGGTGGTTGAGGTGGGGAATGGTGGCCATAAGCGAGGGAAGAGTGCATTAGTGGAAGGGATATCAGAAAGAATACAAAAGTGAAGTACAACTAACTGACTAACTGAACAAGTCGAGTTGAATGATCAGACGAAAAGAGAAAAAAAGTCAAAAACAGACATGAAAGTGCGTGGAGAAGACAAGCTTAATTATTTTCATGGCGTGGTTTTTTTGAGAGCCACTGTGCCATACTTATTGGTGATCGGTGAGTTGATTTTAGATAATCAAACACTCTGTAAGCATGCCTAACTTTAATCATATCCATTTAGTTTTTTATTATCACAATTTTCAAAACATTTATAATACAATTTTTGTAAGGTTTTTCTATGATGCTTTTGATAAGGTAATTAAATTTTACTCTTTGAACAATTACTGATATAAAAATTGATTCAATTGTCAATATGTTTGTAAAAACAAAGTAATCACAAATTGCACATTTCCTCAACATTTATTTTATATTTTATTTGTTTATTTTCTCCTGTGTGGTTATAATGTTAGTTGGCCTATGACATGATGTATACAAACTTGTGAACTTTAAAAAGATTGAGATTTAGTTTGTAAGTGTTGCTCTAATGTTTACAAAATACGATTCGGTCCAGTTTAATAACCCAAAAGTCATCTATTTTTAAAATTTGTATAATGTGTTGGTTGATATTGTAATTTACGTCATACAAAATATTAAGTTTAGATTTATAATATAAAAATAAAAAAGATGTAGCTAATGTATTGAAATAATTGTTAAAAGTTATTTTGTTTAAAGCTAGCGCTTTTCCATTGATGCCTGTTTCTTTAAAAATTGTCTTTAGAATTATGCAAGGAATTCAATAATAACACTTCAAAACAATATATAGAATTGCCGTTTTTATATTTGCCGAAGTTTTTTTCTTTTCTCACCCTCATCATCTCACACTTTTTTATATGCTAAAATAGAGAAAATAATATTTTATGCAAAATTTAAATTTGTGATCACATAAAACGAAAGTAATGCAGATGAAGTCAATTGATGAACCAGCCCCCAAAATGGATCTAACTCCAATATTTGTCATATAGTACATCTAAATATATTAATCACGCTCAAAATAAATTACTCCATGTGGCGTGGATGTGGATGAATTAATTATACCTTCATAATACAGAAAAATTAGTGTCGGTTTCTGACTGAAGTATTTTTCTTTACAATAATAACATAAACGATGAAAGACATAGTAAAAATTTATGAAAGATAGACGAGTAACAATTTTACAACCCCATAGACATATGACCGATTTTTTAACCAAAATTTAGTAAACTGGACTGAATTTCATATTATACATGTAGTAATTATCTTCCAGTATTTCAGAAGTCACATTATAATCTGAACACAAATTTACTGCTAGTAATTATAAATAAAAGTTCACAATCGTACCAATAGTAATCTCTTAAGATTGGTTTGAGTAGCAAAGAGTTAAAACTATTTGTGATTTGATGTTTTATTTTGTTGAAATTCATGCGATCAAAAAATCCGTTGTAGTAAATTTTTATTTCGAGATCTAAAATTCAAATTTATTAGTTGGGGATCAATAAATTGATTCTGCCTTTCAAGTTTTAAATAGTACTTCCTCCGGTTCTTAATATTTATCATTTTAGATTTTTCATTTTGGTTCCTAATACTTATCATTTTAAAATATCAATGCACTTTATAGCAAAATTTTTCTAATTTGCCCTAACATTAATTAGAAAATAAATTAAGTGTATATTAATTTATAAGTTGGTAATTAAAAAGAGAGAAACTTTTTATAAAGTAAAAGAGATAAAATAATCATTTTATAGTATATTAAATTAATAAAAAATCTAAAATGATAAATATTAAGAAACAGAGGATTAACTAATATGCTAAGTTTCACTTGAAAGCAGAAGCAGGTGGGAATCAATTGACCGCCTTAAAACTGGGCTTTATAAAGCCCACCCAGCCTGCATACCATGCGGCCCATTATATTTTTTTTCTTATAAATTATGATTTTGTCTTTTGTTTCTTTTCTTTGGTGCATAAGAAATTATTTCAGAAGAGCTTTAAACTTTTTTAACAAAAGTACTTTTTGAGCTTTATGAAATCAATGAATAATATTTTTTTTGCGTCGTTGAAAAATCGTAAAACTGAGAAATGTGTCCTAATTGATAAAATCATTTTGCTCAAATCTCATATATATTTTATTTTTTATTGGTATAGTAAGATATAATAATTTAAGTAATACGTGGACTGTGTTCATTTTGTATTTAATAAAGTAAATCTTATTCCATCCATTATTATCATTTGATCAATAAGAGAAGAATGATGAAGGATTTATTAAAATAAAATGATGATAATAAAACCCTACAAATATTAAATAATAAAAACCCTAAAACAACTAAAAAAATAAACACTTTTAGAAGTAATGTATAGTAATTACAATGCGAGATCCAAAATCCAATTGCCATATGAACTTAGCGCGAAAAACTGCACGTTGTCCTCTGTTATCTTTTCTGGCTCTGCATTTTTCTTCTTGAAGAAAAAGAATCTCAAGACTTAATAGCTTAAATGCTTATTTTAATCATCAATCCCCTTCCTACAAATTTTATCGGCTAAAGCTTTGTCTTTTGATTGCCCAATAATTTTAGACCACGCATACAAGGAAGTACAAAATAAAATATCTGGCGGTTAATCCATATAACTCAGAAACTGCACTACCTAAGTTGACAGGAAAATCAGCATAAATTTATTTACTTCAACAAACTGTCTTATTCAATCAATAGTAATAGTAATAGTATAGTCTATAACTTATAGTACTTAATTAAAGAGGGCTGAAAATCGATAGAGGCTATAAATTAGAGTGGCTGCGAGGTTGCAATGTGGTGCATTGTGTTAGAAGCATCAGCAAGAGCAACCGCAGCAGCTGCAGTCATTGTTTGATACTGCGGAGGCAAACCATTAGGCGCCGCCTGAACCTGAGTGTAATAAACTTGCTCCGGAGCCCCCTTCGCATATTCAAACCCATAATTACCACCACTCGTAACCGCAGCAGCAGCAATTGACTGAGACGGATGTTGCATCGGAGCATAACTCACATATTGCGGCTGAAACTGACTCCCCTGAATTGGTACTAACGAAGGATTTGAAGTCGCCGCCGCTGTTCGGTAAACAGCGGGTTCAGGCTTGGTGGGGTAGAGAGGTGGGTGGCCGTGAGAAGGGGAGTTGACATTGGGTTGTTGGACTGACATGTATTGTTGGGTTTGTGCTATGGGCATTACATAAACTGGGTATTGCTGTTGCTGATGTTGGTCTATTACTTGACTATTAGGTGCCTGCTGTGTTTGAGTAGTTGCATAGATTGGGTAGTATGATGACATTGGCAATGGAGTTGCTGCTGTTGGGTGGGGGATGTAATGTGTGTTTGTCTGGATATATTGCTGATCATATTGACCATATTGACTTTGGACTTGTATTTGGGGGTTTTGAATTGGAATCTCATTTTTTGCTTCTGGGTTTATAGCATTACTCTGTTCTTGGTAATGCAACATTGGCTTGGATAGTGGATTCCCAGCTGATGCAATGCTAGTATCACTGCATCATCAATTGCAAGTAATTTATCAAGATTATGGTTTTGTTTTGGAATTCTAGTGTCAAAATATGATGAGATTAAAGAGTACCTTGCAACTGAATCTGGAGAGGGTAGATTGTAATTGGGGGAACCGGCTGCTGGCTTCAATTGAGTAGTCTGCAAAGGCAACGGCGGCTTTTTCCGGTAATTAACAGGGACTCCCTGATCCGATCTCTCGTCTTCCGATGGAAGCCGATTCAGATTATCACTGGAATTTCCAGATGGATTAAGCGGCACCACCGCCATTCCAGGAACGATTGCTGTAGGAAGCGGCGGAAGAGCAGCAGGCATAAGTCCGCCGCCATTATAACATCCATCATCTTGCTTCTGTACAACCTGCGCAAAAGTCATCTTCGCAAATTGCTCCTCCGTAGTGCCAACTCTGTGATCCTGATCCACGACCCGAACCCGAATTGGAGGCAAATTGGACATGGAAGGAGACGACGAAGATGAACCAAACGACGACGAACCATTCTCCAGCATAGGCGAATCCGGCAGGCCAGAATGCAGTACTTCCTGCTGCATTACAACTCCGTTTTTCATCAATTCCTGCTTATTCATCTCCCCCCCTTCCACCGCGTGATGAGATTCAGAATCCTGATTAAAACTATCAAGATTAACCAAACAATCAACAGCAGCCGAATCGGATAAATTCCTCGGCAGCAGAGAACCATTAAGAGCATCAACAAACCAAGTTTCAGATTTAGCATCATCAAGAAGCGATCCCATTGAAGCAGCAGTTTCCGGCTTACCAAAGAAAAGGAAGAGACGAATCCGAGAAGGAGGCAAACCGGAAGTAGACGACCCATTAATCCGATCATACTCTTCAATCATATTATCAAGATCTTCATCAGTAGTTACCGATACTAAAGAATCAAGGTCTTCATTGGGAAGCTGGTATTTAAGAGTGAATGGACGGCCGTCGAGGAGGCAGCGGGAGAGGCGGTCAACTAAACAAGAAAGGGAGGAGTGGCGGTCAACGACAACCATCCGAGTTTCGCCTCCAACGTAGCAGAGAGACTTGTCGTGGGGACGGGGGATAATGTGGCCGCCGTAGCTGCACATAAGGCGGAGCTTTGCGCCGGGGACGGGAGGGAGAGGGTCGTGGAAGGTGTCGGCGGTGTGGGAGCGAGGGGAGGAGTCGATGGAGTCCGGGTAGTTGAGGTGGATGGAGGTGGGGTGAGGCGGAAGAGACGGCGGTGGATCCATGAAAAGTGTGATGTGCAAGTATAATTGGAGAATTGAGTCTGGGGGATGTTTTTAATAGTTGAAATGATAATCGTAATTTATACGAATGGAAAAGGGAGTTAGTTTAAGTAGAAAGGGGTAGTGTGTGGAAGCAGTTGTAACTTGAAATATAACGAGGTTCACTTTCTTGGCTGCATTCCATGTATGTATTCAAAGTTTGCTCTAACAAATTATGGATTTGAATATGTAAATTAAAGAAGAATTTGAAGCTTTTTTTAAGTCTTGTGTAATTCTTTAGCAATCGATGCTAATGTTCAAATTATTTTAACAAATAAAAATAAAGAATTTCAATTGGAATTAAACATCTTATATATAGATATATTATTTTTAAATTGTAGGCTCTGATCTTTTCAACTTATTCAACAGCCCATTCAATTCAGTTCAGTTCAGTATCGTTTAGTTCACTTCAATTCAGTTTAGTTTCAGTTCAATTTCAGTTAAGTTTCAGTTTATATATTATTAAAGTAATTATAAATATATATATATATATATATATATATATATATTATTAGAATGAGAAAATAAAATAAAAATATTAACCATAAATAAAATAAATAGTAAGTAATAAAAATTATTTAAGAATGTTATTAATAATACATTAAAATTTGATTATTTATTATCGTTAATAACGAATAACTTTATTTATTAACAAATAAATAGACAAAATACTCAATTTATAAATACCTATTACAATATAATTGAGAAATATTATGATTCACGGTTAGGTTAATTTTTCTAATTCAATCTATGTTTATATTGTCATTTTCACTATCCTAATCGATATGTTGGATATTGCTTTGGTTCATCTCCCAAATTTGTTGTATAATAGAATTCGCACTACTAACAATATAATTGAGAAATATTACAATATTATAATTCATGGTTAAGTTCATTTTTCTAATTCAATCTTCATCTATGTTATCATTTTCACTATCCACATCGACATATTAGCTATTGCTTTGGTTCATCTCCCAAATTTGTTGTACACTAGAATTTCGCACTACTAACTTAATTATTTTTTTCATTTTGTAGTATTTTTAATTAAACTACATTTGTCCCAAAATAATATTACAAAGTGTGGTTTTTGTTAATACTAAAAAAGTTAAAGATCCAACAAAATATCATAATAAAATTAATGAAACAAAAATATAATATTATATAGTTAAAAGGTAATGTTGTTATTATTAGTATAAATAATTATTATTAAATTAAGTATCAGTATTTTCAGTTTCAGAATAATAAATTTCAGTTCAGTTTCAGTTTGTTCAGTATCAGTTCAGTATCATTCAGTTCAGTTCAGTTCAATTTCAGTATGTTCAGTTTCAGTTGAAAAGAACAGAGCCCGTAATTTATTTGGCAAGTTATCATATATACATTAGAGTGTATATTTGTTTTCCTGTATATATAATAAACAATAATCTATACTATTTATAATCAATGAATTAGCATGGTACGAAAAAGAAATTGAATTCTGAATAGGCAAAAATCTAAAATGTAGAATATAAAATTGGCTCTTTATTATTTAATCCATGGGGCGATGCATTTGCCATTTTCTACATTTCTACAAAATAATTATTTGTTTTCTTGAATTTTCAATTATGTCATATACTTTTCTAAAATACATCAATTTCTCCTATATTTTATTATCACGTGTCAAATTCTAGTTAATTTAATTTTTCAAAAATATTATTTTTTTAATTTTTTCTCTCCAACAAAAAAAATTAACATGTGATATTGGAGTGATAAACTAATACATATTTTACAAGTTTAAGGAATATAAAACTTTTAAAAGTTGAACATGCTAACTAATTTTTTTTAGACAAATTCAAAAAATGATTCATTTTTTTGGTAGACTATTTAGAGAAACATTAATTAGGTCCGTATAGTTTGATAGCAGTGTTGAATTATTATTCGTAAGCCGACATGGCCACTCCTATCAATTATCATGGACTGGAACGTGACAGTTTATTACATACATACTTACATAGTATGGATATAAATAATTATAGGGTGTTTGTATACTTCAAAATTAATTATTAAACAATATTCTTTAAAATATTTACAATAAAAATGTACTGTATAAATTTCATGAATCCAGCAGTTGTAAAATGGATCTCGAACTAAGCATCCGATCCAGCAATGAAAGCT
>CATIWQ010437840.1:0-12112 GCA_949673415.1 Euphorbia schlechtendalii
TATATATGATAACATGACTAATTAAAACATGAGTTAACTAATTAACTAAATTTTTCACTTTATTGAATGATTGCTGTAAAATTTTATAAAACGAAACAAAATAATAATAATTTTTTCATGTTCTATAAAGTTATATATGAATGCACTTTAAAACAAATGTATGCGAGAGATGCAAAAAAATAAAAATAATACTAATTGAATCTATGACACATATTTAAGATTATTTTTAAAATTATTTTAAATCTGAACCACTACATCTAAATCCAATAATCTAACTTCAAAATATCCTCAATGAGTGGAATGAGGTTGTATTTACATGCTCTTTAGAAAAATAATATAAAGTTCCTGTTTGTTTGCAACATAATTATACCATAGGAATTGATGAAAAATATGAAATATGATGGAGTATTTAATTAATAATAACTATTTTTAATTATTTCATAAGTAATTTATTATTTATAGAATAAATGAAAAAATAATTTGTATTTGATCTCTTATAACATCTAGGACACATGTCATTCAAGTAAGGTATTCCAAATATAATAATTTTCCTTTTTTACAAATTCATAAAATTATTTTAAAATTTTGAAAGTTTAAGAATTACGCAAACTTTGGAGAACAAATTCAAAACATTTAATGGAAACAAATCTTAAAATGTTTAAAACTTGTAATTTAAAAAATGTCAACTGCAAATCTCAAGTCTTAGCACCGCCAACAACTCCAAATGTCAGTTTTTATTTCTCTTGAACGGACGTACTTTTATAAATTACTCCTTTAACTTTTTGATTTTTCTACATGTACAATGTGTATGCGTTGGTTGCTCTATATAAAGGCAGAAGGGTAATAATTAATGACAATGATAATTAAAATTAAAACACCCTTCGCCAATTTTAATGGTTGTTTAAGAGTTTTATACAAAAAAAATTAAGTGATGAGTTAAAGATTAAAAATAATAAATTAGTATTTTATAATTATCTCAAAACATGTCCAATAATAGAAGACCCTTTTATCGTAACCTTTTTCGTTTGTTAATAACATGGGTAGAATAAGAAAAAAAGAAAAAATCTTTAAAACATAGAATACAACACTTAAAATGAGAACAACGTTTTCACCTAACATGACACTTAAAATGAGACGACGGAAGTCTTGTTTTGAAGTACGTTACATGGATTAACATCACTAATAATAAAATTGTGATCAAAGCGCTAATCTAGTGGTTAAGATTAATATGCGGTCCTTAGATTCGAGTGTTATTAACTTATTATTAAATTTACTACCCAATCCTTATAATGTATTCCGTGAGAGTCGAACTTGTGTTTTTTCTCTTTACCTCTCAAACCAAGCTTCACCTTATAGATATACTTGTTTTTTTTTTCATTTTTTTAGAAGTATGATTTTTTGAAGATGCCGAATTTCGTATAAGGGATCTCCCAACTCTACTTTGAAAAGTGTATTAATTGAGTTACACCCAATTGGTTTTACGTTTTCCTATAAAAACTAAGAATTGAATTCATGACTTTAAGGTGTTCAATGATTGGTTCGAACATTAATTAATGTTTATTTTTGTCTTTATAACAATTATAACTATAATGTAAACGAAAAAAATGTATCTTTAAACTCTTTAGAACTATGAGTCCTAGGCGGTTGCACTTGCCGCACATCCCTTCCACCGCCTTACGTTGTAATATACTTTTTTTGGGTCTCAAACAAGAAAAAAACCGTCATATCTTCATAAAAAATAAATGGTGAACTTAAAAGAAATGCCTCGTGATTTAACTATTTTTCAAAAAGATTATTGTGAACTTCATTTTCAAAATGATGCCTTGCAGTTGCAAAAGTTAGTAAAAAGAGAAAACAAAAAAAAAAATTCACTAAAAATAATAACATTACAGAATGTATTTTAGTCAATTCAAAATATTTATAATTCAACCATATTATTTAAGAATTATACATCCAAACTTGAGTAATTTTTGAAAAATTTTCAATTTATTATGATTTTAAAAGTTATCGCCACACTTGGATTTTAAAAATAATTATTTCTCAACATTTCTGAAATTTATTATGCAAATGTGTTTAATTTTATTAAAATGTCTGAAAAATTTCAGTTTAAAGTGAACAAGATTACCCTTGTTTATGACATAGTTTTAATTCGTGGATCGCTTTTGTCTTTTCTAGCTAATTTTTGAAACCTCAAACATCCCTTTTAAAAAAAATCCACAAAACCATTTTGCAAAATGATCAAACTTGTAGAATATGTTTTAAAGTTTACCGAAGAAAAAGATAAATAACGGTAATAGATTTTTATAATTTGATCGGAAAGGCTGTACAATCTAATATACATTAATTGATGAATTGCATTTCTTGATTATAAAAACAAGTATTCAATTAAAATATATACTCCATCCGTCTACTAAATATTATCTATTTAACTAATTCATAGTTTTTAAGATAACAACTAATCGAATGAGATAATTTACTAGTTTACCCTTTAATAAATGTCCTATTCAATTTTCAAGATTTTATTAATATGTCAATAAAGACAATTTGATCTATAGTCTTCTCTTGTTATTGGAGATTAGAATATAAATTATCTTGAAAGTTGAACAAATTAATAGGGGCAGGAATGGAAAACTTGGAAAAAAACATCTATGAAATACAAAATGATAATAAAAAAGAGACAACGCAATCCCTCTAAAACGACAATATTTAGTAGACGGAGAGAGTACTATTTATTCCACATTGACACTCTTTATCTATTGTGTTAGTAGTAAGACACGTCGTGTTTAACATCAGGTAATGATTAGTTTGGCTGTCATTTCCCAAGCATTTTTCTGAAAAGTGCTATTTTTAAGTTTTTTCTCTAAACAACAAAATCGATTTTAGAAAAACAAATCAGAAATAAAATAGTATGAAGAACCAAGATGTGTTGTTCGAAGTCAAAATATGCATAAAAGTTAGTGAGAACAACAACTTATTGAGACAACAACTTGATAAACAATTCTAACCAAACTCTAAATATATATAAAACAAAGTTAAATTAACAGAGTTACATATAAAATTATTCAACAGTGTTAGCCACGCTAAGCAGTGTTTTATTAGCTATCTATACTCATAAAAAAAAAAAATCCCTTTCTAATGTAGAGCGTAGAGTACGAAGATGATACATATACCGTATACGAGACTCAGACCACTTGACGAAAACTACCATTCAAAGTCATCTCGCATGTTTCATCATTAAAGCTGAACTTTAGGATATTTTTTTATCTAAATAAAAAGTTCAGTTTTAATAATGAAACATGCGAGATTGCATCACGCTCATTTTTTGATACATCCTCCACTTACCAACCGATCAATTAGCATTCTCTAACAATTAGGCCGTTGCTACAAGTCTTCCCTTGCATTTTTTTATGATCAACTTAACTTGTTTACTCAAATACTTGTATATTTTTTTAAAGCCATTCTGCATTATTACATTTTCATTTCTATTTATATGTAAATCTTACAAAAATATAACTTAACCGGTAAGAAATTGATATTTAAGTTTTTGGGATGTCGATTTAAATTTCACTCATTCAAATCCACAATTACAGTGTCTTAAATTTCATTGAATAAGTTGTGGTGCCTCACTTTCGGAAATAAGTATATAATTTACTTAAATTTCCCTTTTAAAAAAGTAATAAAATTGTTTTCATTATACATTAAGATAATTCTGTAAATAGAATTAGAAACCACACAAATGATTATTATAATAATTATCAATCTTATAATGTCAGCTAAAATCTGAATATAAAATGGAAATACATGGTAATGAACATAATAGTTCATGAAAAAACAAAATAAAAAAATATCAATACAGAGGGGCACATAGGTCATTTCTCCATTAGGTTGAAATTACCAAGAAAAGAAAACTACCGAAACACGAACACACCACGTTTTTATTTTTGTTTTAGAGTGCTGTCAGCCTACAATATTGACATGTCAGATCCAATTCTAGTGGTGTCAAAATTGAAAAGTGAGTTAATTTCCCTTAATACCCCTCCCATGTTCAATATTTTATTCCTTTCTCCTCTGTTTGTACCTCCGTTTCTGGTTGGGTATATTCGTGGATTCGATTCTCTTTTTCTAAATCAGAAATTTTGATTTCCTTTCCTACATGTTTCTCTCTCTGTTTGTGGTCATTGTAAGCTTCTCTCTCTGAAGTGGAACTCTTTTCAGGTGATGTATATTTTCATTGATTTAGTCTTTATTCGTTTATCTTGAAACCAACTTAACTTTCTTCTTCATTTGTAAGAAGTTTTTATGGAATTCTATTCTTTCTTACTCTTTTGGGGCTTTTAATTGTCGATCAAAGTGTTTGGAAATTTTGAAATGGGTTAGTTGTTTTAATTTGCTGGTTTGTTGGTTCTGGATTAGTTAGGTTAATATCGTGTTTTTGGATTCATTTATGTTTGTTTTATATTCAATGCATTGATTTTTTTTTTGGCGATTTATTCAATGCACCTTTCTATTTGTTGAATTGGGATTTAGGTTTTGTGTCTTGATGCAAGATGTGGTTTGGTTTGTGGAGTACTCGATGTTCTGTCAAGTTTATGCGTATATAGATTATATATATACTTTGGTTGATCTGTTGCATCTAGACTGACAATTTGGCAAGCAATTTTAGGTTTTAATTCATACAAAGAACATAAATTAATATCTGATCCAGCTATCTGGTAAGCTATTGGTATTGAAGTCCTGAAAAATGCATCATTTTAGTTCATTGATTGGTTTTCTATCTTATCCGCATGTTTTGGATTTGGTTTTGTTCTTTGCTAGATTTGATTGTGGGGCGTTCTTTATTCATTTAGATTCCGTTCTGTCAAATCCTTTTCTTCTCTTCAGCATTGCTTTTGACAATGTCACAAGTGTTTTTTTTTTTTTTGGATTTAGCTCTTTCAATAGGAGTTATCTATGGATAAATATATTTTTGTGAGATTGAGAAATGTTTATATACAAGTGCCACCTCCACCATCATTGCCTACCCTTAATCTCAGTTTTTGGTGGAAACATTATTCAAAAATATGTTCTACTCTTGGTCAACATTATTTTGGTAGTTGTTGATTGTGATGGCCTCTTCACATGCCAATTACCCCCCAAATAGAAACTTTTAGTAATGCATTTTTTACCGTTCTTTGTAATTTGGAAATCTTATTATTTAACACTCTACTGAAGTATTTTTCTTTCGAGATGATTGTTGTTACCAAGTAAAGGACTGGAAACTACCCTATTTGTTTGATATGATATGAGTGCTGTTTTTCAAACTACAAGTAAATGCTCTTTAGAGGATTTTGTGCTTCTCGTTTCTCACATTTCTCTTCAGTTTTCAATTTCTCCATGTTGATGTATTTCATTGACTGAGGAAGTTCTACTGCAGATTTTGATGAGCATTTGTGAATGGCTTTTGGAGCTGGTTTGTGTTTATGATTCTGGTGCTGATGACGATGGTGGTTTAAAAGGCTGTTGAATTCATTATTAGACTATGAATTTTCTCTTTGACTCTCTTAGCTTAGAAATCATTTAAAGAATCTTTTTCTGGCTCTTGAATTCACCAATTACATGTGAAGAATCTCTTTCTGGCTCTTGACACCAAGGCATATTATAATATATTGCAAATCAGTACCAGACTGATTAGGCAAAGTTAGTTTGTAGGAATTAGTAGTGTGTATCATTATCCAATCATATAGAATATGGAGAGTTTAGTTTCACCTCAAAGTCATAAGCAAAATGGGCAAATGCCTTCCAGGAAACTTTCACCTGGAAGCTCCATTAAAGATCTGTGGTTTGTTGTGAAAGAGGGATCTTTGGCTGATGTCGATTCAGCATTGAACCAACAGAAGAAGAATGGAGGAAATGTTAATTCAAGGAATATATTTGGTCTGACTCCTCTTCATATAGCAACTTGGAGGAACCATATTCCCATCATTAGGAGGCTTCTCATGGCCGGCGCTGATCCTGATGCCAGGGTTTGTTACTCTTAAACCTTTGTTTCAATTTGTGTTTCATACTGACATTAAATCTGATATATTTTCCTATTTTTCTTGTTCTCCACTTTCCGCAAGTCTATCCATTGTGGTTATAAGCAATCGATGTAGTTTTAATGATTACTTGTGGGGTTTAGTTAACTTGTATATTGTCTACTTATTGTTGAAAACTTTTAGAAATGAATCTACTGTCTTATAAATTAACCTTCCCCCGTCTCCATTCTATGATTTTTCATGTTTGTTGGTCTTCTAAGATTCAGAGGATACCTGACCAACATGTGCAAGCTTATAGGTGAAAAGGCTACTAACTTTCACTGTTCTGTGGCTCTTTCTGAAAATTCAGATTTTACACATGTCTAATGAAGAAAATAAGCATTAATGCCCTCTTTGTTTGCAGTTTCTTGAGTGACTAATTGATGTTGTAAATGAGTCCGATTTAATAAAACATTAGCAAGTTTATTTTCATTATTTGATCATTCATCTTCAGGACTCATTAGAGTTTGTGCTCATTTCATTTGTTGAATAAACTGAATGAGCTATAGCTTTTGTTTGTGAAATGAGCAGTTTGTCTTGAAATGTACGTATGGTTAGAGATAATCTCAACATACTTTGCCCTGTTGTAAATCCTTGAATTTTCATTCATAAGAAACAGCCTGAAATATTTTTCTCAGCTAGAATTATTCTTTAATACGGTGAGAATTATTTGATGAACTTGAGTCAATTTTATGCATTTTGCAAGTTGATATGACTTCCGTAGTTATAAAATTTGGTATTTTGCTACTAAATCAAGACAAACAACAAAGTGAAATGATATTTATTTAGAGTTGGTTTATATATATTTTTTGTGTAACAGATGTTTTATTTCTTCAGGCATCTATTTGAAGGGTGAACTTATTTCAGACTGGAAATAAAGAATCTATGAGCCTGATATAACCAGTAAATCACAAATAGACATAAAAATACTTTTTAAGTGGTGGCATGTCCTGAGAATGAAAAGAGTATTAGTTATGAGATTTGTTATATTACAATTCTAAGGCTCTGTCGTATGGAAGTTGTAATATTAAAGTGTTGGAAAATGGTCTTAATACTATAATACTGGATTACTTCTTGGCAGGTTCTGTATTCTTTCTTTTTCTTTGTTTCCTCTATACTAGCCTACTAGGGAGTCCATTCAGTGGTTGGACATTTCTAAAGATGATTTTTTGAGTTTGTTCAAAAGAGAATTTCTTGAAGTCGATGTCATGTCATGTTCCATTCTTCTGAGTTTAAAACCAGTAAAAATACACCCCTTCCGTACCTTATACATTTCAGCTTTCCTGCTTTAATACTGTGACTTATGCTCTTCACACCACGGGTAATAGGACATAACCTAATTTTGGAAGAGACATTTAAAACGTGTACACTGGTCTTGTACTGTTTCCAAATTTCAAGTGTTTGTAGTCAGATTTTTTTCAAAGGCATTCCTCATTGAATAGGTAAAAATATTCATTTCAGGATGGAGAATCGGGGTGGAGTAGTCTTCATAGGGCTTTGCATTTTGGTCACCTTGCAGTTGCAAGTATCCTTCTTCAATCCGGTGCGTCAGTTACATTGGAGGATTCCAAGTCTCGTACACCTGTTGATCTCCTGTCTGGGCCTGTATTGCAGGCCATTGGAGAAGGAAGGGACTCAGGTATTTGCATCAATGTTTATACATAAAATGACTGATGATTACTAATTTTGTCTTAAATGAAATGTAAAAAAAACCCATTAATTGTTATTTCTGCATTCAGTGGATACTGAGGTGTTTAGCTGGGGAAGTGGCACCAATTATCAACTGGGAACTGGGAATGCTCACTTGCAAAAGCTGCCTTGCAAAGTTGATGCACTTCATGGATCATATATTAAGTTAGTTTCTGCAGCGAAATTCCATAGCATAGCAGTTACTGATTGTGGGGAGGTCTACACCTGGGGATTTGGAAGGGGTGGTCGCCTCGGGCATCCGGATTTCGATATCCACAGGTATATTGACCTAGTTTTTGTTCTTCATTTAGGGTCTGCTTGTATTGAAGTGTGTGTGTTATGAGCTTATTAGGAAGGTAGACATAATTTGGAGGTTAATAAACCCTTGTTTTTAGTTCCACCAGATTGGTAGGATCTCAAGTTGAAGATGTTCATCTTACTTTCCCTTTCGTCAGAGCAGACAATTGACACTTGCTATCGAGATTTCATTTTAAAATTTCCATCTCCACTTTAAGTTGGAACTTGTTACTCTTACACATCATGTATAATGATCGTGTATGTAATGTCATTTCATACATTGATGTTTTGGATGCAGTGCTGAATTCCATTTCTATTTTTATGACATTCAATTGCACATTCACCATTACTGAGAAACAGATGGAACATATTCTCTTTTCTCTTCAACTTTTAGTGCTTAATAAGTATTAATGCTATCACAGTCAATGCACCCGTTCATACTGCATTTAAAATGGAAGTATGAAACGACACTGTTATTTCATTTCTTTCCAGTGGTCAAGCAGCAGTTATTACTCCCCGTCAGTTGACATTTGGTTTAGGAGCCCGCCGGGTGAAGGCAATTGCTGCTGCAAAACATCATTCTATTCTTGTTACTCAGAGTGGGGAGGTCTTCACCTGGGGATCCAACAGAGGTAAAACTGATGAGCTTGTTGAATTTTGAATCATGCAATGTGCCAAGATATTGGTATCCATTTTTTAAATTCAGTTTGTGCGACTTTTCTTAATCATGACACCCACCACTTGTGGAACTTTACTAGACGTATGGATGTTTGATGGATATATCAGTGCATTTCTGTTTAAGTACACAATATTGGCATAAAGCAACTAATTCCTGTGAATATTTTTTTCAAAAAATTGTCGTTTTCTGAGGGATTAAGCTCTGTGGTTTTGTCAGAGGGTCAGCTTGGCTACACTGTGGACACTCAGCCTACACCTCGTAGAGTGAGTTCTCTGAGGTCAAGGATTGTTGCTGTTGCCGCAGCAAACAAACATACAGCTGTGGTTTCTGATTCTGGTGAAGTTTTCACATGGGGTTGTAACAAAGAGGGTCAACTGGGTTATGGCACTTCAAACTCAGCATCCAATTACACCCCAAGATTAGTTGAGTACCTGAAGGGCAAGATTTTTACAGGAGTTGCAGCTGCAAAATATCACACAATCGTGTTAGGAGCCGAAGGAGAGGTAATTTGTCAAAATTGCACTATCATATCTACATGACTATCAATGAATGCAGCTACATGCTACATTATCGCTTTTCTATGCATCATGTTGCGTGAATTTAGCGCATCAAAATTTAAGCATACCCTGCCATGGCAGGTGTATACGTGGGGTCATCGGCTCGTTACACCAAGACGTGTTGTGATTGCTAGAAATTTGAAGAAAAGTGGCAGTAGTCCTCTGAAATTCCATCGCATGGAACGGCTTCACGTGTCTTCCATAGCTGCAGGAATGGTTCACAGCTTGGCCCTTACTGATGATGGCACTTTATTTTATTGGGTTTCTTCAGATCCCGATCTCAAATGCCGACAGGTTTATAATAAAAGCATAGCATTTTTTCTGTTAATTTTCACTCTTTTAAGCATGGAAGTGTCATCATTCTTTTCTTTTTGTAGTTATACTCATTGTGTGGGAAAAATGTGGCGAGCATTTCTGCGGGGAAGTACTGGAGTGCTCTGGCTACAACTACTGGTGATGTTTACATGTGGGATGGAAAGGAAGGAAAAGATAAACCACCAGTAGTAACTCGGTTACATGGTGTAAAAAGGGCAACTTCAGTATCGGTTGGCGAAACACATCTTTTGATAGTTGGTTCTGTGTATCATCCTATCTATCCTCCTAGTATGGTCAAGTGTCCTCAGCAGCCTAAGTTGCGATCTGGGGATGAAATAGAAGAGCTTGATGGAGATTTTATGTTTGATGATTCCGAGTCTGATGACATGTCAAAGTCTGTACAGCAGGATGATTCTGGACAGAGGCCTGTTCCAAGCTTAAAATCTCTTTGTGAAAAGATGGCAGCAGATAATTTAGTCGAGCCACGAAATGCTATTCAAATGCTTGAAATTGCTGATTCACTTGGAGCAGAGGACTTAAGGAAGCACTGTGAGGTAATCTCTGTCTTGAAACTAGTGTTTGGAATATCTGGGAGATTTGATATGTTGCATTCACATTTTACAGCCTAGGGAATGCTGGTAGTCTACCGAGGGCCAGTTTGGGATTGCTTTCCTGAAATTTTTGGAAATAAATAGCATGCATACCCAAATTAATTAGTATTAAGAGTCAAAATCTTTTGTCCTGTGAAAAGTTTGTCAGTGGAGCTTTTCAAGACAGCAGCCGTGACAACAATTCCAAACAGGCCCTGAACAAAAATGATATTATCCATTTTCAATTTCTTGAATTTGTTACATCTCTTGTAGGACATTGTCATTCACAACCTTGACTACATCTTGACCGTCTCGTCACATGCTTTTGCAAACGCTGCTCTAGAGATTCTTGCCAATCTTGAAAATTCACTAGACATGAGATCATCTGAATCGTGGAGTTACCGAAGGCTCCCAACTCCAACAGCCACGTTTCCTGTGATCATAAATAGCGAAGAAGAGAATAGCGAATGTGATACTCCAAGGACTCGTGATAATCATAAAAATGTGTCCATCATAAGAAGTGGAGATCAAAGATCAGACTTTTTCCTACACCCAGAAGATGATCCCAATCAAGAAGTCTCTAGAAAAGTCCGTGCGATACGGAAGAAGTTGCAGCAAATTGAGATGCTTGAAGAAAAGCAATCTAATGGTCACCTTCTAGATGATCAACAGCTTGCAAAACTTCAAACAAGGTCAGCACTGGAAGTTTCTTTAATTGAGTTGGGCGTTCCAGTCGAGATTTCACCCGGGAAAGCATCAACAATGCCATCAGACATGAAAGTTAATAAAAAGGCCGAAACATCGAAAAAACTAAAAAGAAAGAACAAACATAAGGCTGCACAAGCTGAAACAGCATCTAATCTAAGTGGAACTCATGTGGACCTAAGCCTTATGAAGGATCATCCATTAGTTGTTGAAATCTCTCAACTTTCCATGAATAAGGTGAGTTGCTCAAGTTTTTGTACAAATTCCTACCTGTCCGTAATTTGGCGGATTGAATTATGTTAAAAAAATTATCTTGAATTTTTACATCAGTGGAAAACATGATAAAATGTTACAAGTTGTTTTAACTGTTTGGATTAACATATGATAGGTGGAAAAGACCTCGTCAGAGCCTCCTAGTGCTGGAAATCAGCCTTCTAAAGAGGTTTCCATCTTGATTGAGAAGAAAGACAAGAATGATGCACTAAAAAGCAAGAGTTCATCCCCATTAGCAACCAAGAAGAAGAACCGCAAGGGCGGTCTTTCCATGTTTCTTAGCGGTGCTCTTGATGACACCCCTAAAGAAGTCGCCCCTCCTCCTCCACCCACACCGAGAAGTGAAGGCCCTGCATGGGGTGGGGCCAAGGCCCCCAAAGGATCTGCTTCGCTTCGTGCCATTCAAGATGAACAGAGCAAGACGTGGGGAAAGCAATCTACGAAAGTCAAAGAACCGGTCGATGTTGATAGTAGAAGTGATGGGAAAGTGCTGTTAAGTTCGTTCTTGACTTCCAAACCGATACCTGTAATCTCATCATACACACCGCAAGGGCTTGACGTTGAAAATGGCACTCCTCCTTGGGCTTCTGGGACGCCACCTCATTCTTCTCGACCGTCTTTAAGAGATATTCAGATGCAACAGGTAAACTAAGTCCCTAGTATTTGATATTTGTTGTTCAGTTAAGTGGTCATTTTTTGAGGTTGAATGCATCGTGATCCCTCTGAACTTGCAAAAAGTGCATCAGTTTGTCTCATTAATTTCACGTGTCAGTTTCCGGTTGGTTTGACTTTTCAAAGATGTCATTTTTCTCTCCCCAAGCAAAAGCTGACACGTGGCATTGATGGGACAAATTGGTGCACTTCTTGTTTTGTTAAGCGGTCATATATTCGAGGTTGAATGCATCGGGATCCCCCTCAACTTATCCTTAAAACGCTCATTTACCCCCTCAACTT
>CATIWQ010437858.1:0-25619 GCA_949673415.1 Euphorbia schlechtendalii
TATGCACCTTTTTCACTCTTTTTTCATAGAATTCCACTTTAGATCATTTTACTCCCAAGATTTACCTAGTATCTGCATTTGCATAAAAAACAACTACATACCACATGAAATATTTTATATGAAGTATAAAAATGACTTAAACTATAATGTTTAGTGTGTAAAATTAATATGATATTAAGTGTAATTATACACTTATCAGGTACTGACAACACCTGTTCATATTTAGAACTTCTATCTTATCAGTAGAAAAGTGGGGAACAGGGTTTTGGGCACCCTTACCCAATATAAGCCTATATGAACAAGTATAGTCAAAATCTTGCGATCAAGTTTTTGACGCCATTGCCGGGGAAGGCAAGTGCATTTTAGAGATCGAATTATCGAAGAACGACCAATTATATTTTATGTGTTAATTAGATTTAGTTTTATTTTAAGTATTATATTTTGTTATTAACATATTTTTCTTGCTTATTCATTGAGTTTTCTTTGTAGCTTGTGCATGCCAAGTACGCATAGTTCGGGAGAAAGTTTGGCGTCCTTCGAATAAGAGATAGAATAATTTGGTAAAAGCAGAAAAAGGAAAAATAAGACACAAAGAATGAAGAAAAAGATTAAGGATAAGCAATTCATCGAGTTCATCAACAAACTAAAAGGTTTGGAAATAAATCTTTCGTTCATTGAAGCCATTACCCAAATTCCAGACTACGGTAAGTTTATTAAAGAACTTTTATCTCGTAAGCGTAGTTTAGAAGAAATATCGAAAGTGTCTTTAACTGAAGATTGTAGCAAAATAATAACTACTAAAATGCCCACTAAACTTATAGATCTGGAAAGTTTCACAATACCGTGTAAACTTGGAAACATTTCTTTGCCAAAATGTTTATGTGATCTTGGGGCTAATATAAATCTTATGCCTTTATCGATCTTCAAAGAGTTGAAGCTTGATGATGAAGTTAAAAGGATAAACATGGTCTTACAATTGGCCGACCAGTTTATTAAACATCCTTGTGGCATAATAGAAGATGTGCTAGTTAAGTGGATAAGTTTGTTTTTCCAATAGACTTTGTTGTGCTAGATTTTGCATATGATAAAAAATGTCCTATAATCTTAGGAAGACCTTTTATGCATACTGGCAAAGCATTGATAGATGTGTCGAAAGGTAAAAATAAGTTAATGATAGGTGATGATACTGTTGAATTTAACATAGACAAGGCTGAATAATATCCAATGGATGAAGATATACGCATGAAATTCGACTTGATTGATGCTTGCATTCAAGAAGTTGTCAAGTTAGATGTCATCCATGAATATGATGTCAAGGGGTTGGGAAACTCCATTGGCACTTAAAATCTCTTATCTTTTCCAAAATTATATATGTGTGTGTGTGTGTATATATATATATATATATATAATATTTTTATTGTGTTTTTTAGTTAGTGTGGTTTTAAAATAAAAGAAAAAGAAAAGTTTTGGATTTTAAACATATCGCAATCACGACCTATATCGCGTTCATGAATTAAGTTGTCAAAACATTCTATTTTTGCCCAAGTGAAAGTCACAATCGCGACTGGTGCGATTTCACAACATTTATTGCTATAACAGCTCTATTTCTAACGGTTATAAATCAAATATATCCATTGAAACAACAATAATTACCCTATTTCCTATTTATAGATCTATTTTCCTAATTGATTTTCACAAATCAATCACTCTTTTACACAAATACAATCTTTTGCAAACAAGTTTTTCTCTGTTTTATCAAACACAAACCTTTCTTTCAACTCTTGAATTCAATTTCAATGGCTCCCAAGAAATCAACAGCAACGAAAGGAAAGAATAAGTTGGTTAATCAACAAATAAAAAAAGTTGAGCGTTATATGAAGATGAAGAAATTCGATATCCAAGGTACACTCTTTTATGATCCTACTTTTGGGATTGATATTGGGATTCATGTGGAAGTAGAGGAATACTTCTCACTATTTGGATTGGGACGCTTTGTAAATATGCATTTTCCATTTAACGAGGAATGGGTCCTCGAGTTTTTGGTGACTGTTCAAGAGGATGGGAATTTCTTGGAGAGGAAATTTAGGAATGGAGGAGAAGAATATAAGTTTACATTAATGGATTTGATTAAGTGGTTTAATTTAGGAGAAACTTATGAAGAATTTACATGGAAGAAGATTATGATTTAACAAAGTGTTTGGACTGAGTTAATGTGATTAGATTGATACGATGTAAAAAACTCGTCCAATAAGAACATTCACAACAATAGTCTTCTTTACCTTCACAAGTTCATTTCTCAAAGTCTTTTCTTCCGACATGAAACTACTAAAGTATCGATGAAAGACTTGGTTATATTGGAGTGTGCGGTTTTGCAACTACGACCAAAGTTTCTGATGTATATGTTGGAATCCATCACTAGTCTTACTACACATAAAAAGGCTAGAGTTGGTGGTGTAAATACAATTTGTAGGATTATGTTAGGGGCGAAGAACAAACTACCATCTCAATATAGTAGAAGAGAGAAATTTAACTTTATGGGAGGAGTATGTATGAAGAGAGTAGGATTGGTTAAAGAAGAAGAAGGAAGATATACGTTTCTACCATATGGAGTAAGGGTTAGGAAGCTGAGATTGACAAAAGGATCTACTTCTTGAGAAAACCAACCCGATGAAGACATTGCCGAAGTTCAAATCGGAAGTAGAGAAGCAAGACAAACCTCTAGGAGTAATCATGCCAGTGAAGATACATGGAGAGGAAAGTTCGTGAAAGATGTCGATCAAGCATGCCTTGATATCGCATCTATACAACTAGATGTTCATCAACTTACATAATCCAACATATCTTTGAACCGTAAAAGGAATTCATACTTTAGAATGAAGAGTACGGATCTCTCGCCGAGTCCTCCAGATTCAAGTTTGGATGATTGAAACGGGTTCAATTTCTTTTTCTTTATATTTTCTTTTCATTTGTGTGTTTTTAATTTTTAGTTTTTCATTTTTAAGTCTCTCATAATGAGGACACTATGTTCTTTGGTGTGGGGGGGCATTTGTAAAAAATCTCAAAAATCCAAAAAAATCAAATAAATTAAAAAAACTTGAAGAATATGAAAAATTTTCTTGATTTTACGTTATTTATACATTATCCACACCTATTCTATACTAACATATGTTCCAAGGTTATTGTGAGTGTTATGTATTACAAGTTTGATGTTAGTGTGAATTTCAAATAAAATTTTTGTTTCGAGTTTCAGTGCAAGTTGAGAGTGTGAGGGCTTTAGTAGATTGGCACAACATTTAGCATTTGGTAAGGATGAGTGATGGGTAACATTAGAAAGTAACATTCCAAGTAAGTTTCGTTATAATTCAATGCAACAAGAATTAGTATAAGTTGTATAGTTTTAGTTTAATGCTACTGATAAGTTAGTGTGAGCGGGCGACACGGAGCGATGGGCTGAGAGCACGCGGTTTCATAGGCGCGGTCCACTGGGGTGTTTGAAAAAATAGTGCACCGGGTCAGGGACCCGGTAAAAAAGGTTGAAAGAGAGGCAAAACATGTTTTAGATCGGTTCGAACCCGAATCCACCATCTCTTAGTGTGGAGTCGCCACCTGGATTAGCTCTTTCCAAAATTAGAGTCAAATGAGGCTTAACATCTGGGGGACGGCCTACTAAGACACAGAGATTCGGGTCCGGGATAAGTTGCTTATTTCTTCAGTGATCACATTATATTACATCTATAGAAAACCGTATTCTTTTAATTGTGCATATTGGCACTTAGGTCGTTTTTAGACTTTATATGCATGATTCACGTATTGCAAAATAATATATCATCCACAAAACGGAAAAGAAAAGTCTGGCGAGGCCCCTCACCGTGACTTTGGCGAGGCCTATGCCTCCCTAAAGCTTGGTGAGGGAGCCTCGCCAAGCTCTTTGGTGAGGCATATGCCTTACCAAAGCTTAGCGAGGGAGCCTCGCCAAGCTCTTTGGAGAGGCTTGAGCCTCGCCAAAGCTTGGCGAGGCAGCATCGCCGAAGCCTTTTGACGAAGTTTTGCCTTGCCCACCTTTGGCGATGCAGGCCCCCGGGTCTGGTTTTTGGCAATGTTTTATGTATTTTTTGTGTATTTTATATTTTTTCTTCTTTTTTTAATTAATTAAATAATTTTATTCAAAAAGTTCTTTTGAATTTAGAGATGAGAAGGATTCCCATTTGGATGCATCAGGATACTTGAAAATTGTGTGATTCAATGATAAAATCTTGAAAAATCCGTAATCATCGAACGCGCGAGCTGGTACAAAATCCTGTGCTCACAGCTAGCCCCTCATGTGATAATTGCTGGTTGTATTACCAGTATTATCACATGAAATGAGTCCGTATAGAGAGAATACCTGACTGGTGTGGTTGGTGGTTTCTTATTCTCAATTGATGATAACATAGGCCTTCCTTTCTTACGCCGTGTCTTCATAGGATCGTCCGTTTCTTTCTTCGGAATCCTTTAGATACTTGGTGCCCCTTGTGGGCAGGTTTACCATTCTTTTCTGCGATGTCCTTGTTGTAGTCGGCAACCGTTTCATTCTTCGGTTGATAAATGAGGCTGTTTATTTCTTTTACCATCGAGATAACCATTTCCTTCTTCTGTTACGTTTTGAATTTCCTTAATAGGATGTTGATTTGTTTCCTGTAATAAATCAGAAAAAAAGATAATGTTAATACATTTTATGATGAATGTTTTAATTATTTGATTGAGTTTATGCGGAGTAAAAATTTTTGCCCCTTCAATCAAAAATTAAAACATTTGGGGAATAAATTAAATGAGTTTGAGGAATATTAGGGGTATCCCATGCATCGTTCCGTAGTGTTAGGAGGCTTCAATTGTAAAATAATAAAATAAATAGATAGGTGGGGCTTACTTATTTTCTTTATAAATATGGCTACACCTTCTTTATTCTTTCACTTTTACTAATCTTCCACTCTCTCTAAACACATTTGCTCTCTCTTCTCTCTAGCTATCATGTTGTAAAAGGTCGTTGGCAGGGCTCTCCGTTTCACCTCTAGCCTCACTCCTCAACCTACTAGTGATCCTAGAGTATTTTCTATTGATATTGATGCCGCATATGGTTTGGCAACGACCGACACTATGCTGGGGTTTACTATTACTTCCCCAATAGCTGGATCCTAATTTTCCGGCACAGCCTCACCTTTCTCGGATCGAGGTATTTGCTAAAAAACATTTTTATTTACTGTTTTTAATGTGATTTTATCCTGTTTAGGAAATAGATTGGAATTGATCCTTAAACCATGTCGTGGAATTTTAACTTAGAAAAATAAAAAAAAATGCCAAATTTAGGCTTTCCTAAAAAAAATTTTTCTCCGACAGAGACAAGAAACCGACAAGGGCCTAACCCTTGCCAAACTCTCTGGCGAGGGTCCTAAGGGCCCTCGCCAGACTCTCTGGTGAGGGTCCTTTAGGTGGCGAGGGTCCTTTAGGTCCCTCGCCAGACTCTCTGGTGAGGGTCCCTTGGGACCCTCGCCAGGGTCTCTAGCGAAGGCCTTTTGGGAGGTCTTGCCAGAGATGCCTGGCTCGGCCCCGAAGGCTTGCCGGATTTTTCCAGCGACACCTCTTGGGGCTCCGGTCGTTCACCTATGTAATTTTTATATTTTTATTTTATTATTTTTTTAAAAAAAGATATTGAAAAATAATTAAAACTTGGAGTCCAAACGTCTTTTGGATCTGAAAAATTTTGATGGAAATATTTGTCTAAAAGATAATCAGACTCGGATTCTAAATTATTTTAGACCCAAGAATATCTGAGGACTTTTTTGAAAAAAAGTTTTGAAAATAAAGTTCGGGACCTAAACATGTTTTGGATCTAAATTATTTAAGAGAAATTAAAAGAAAAATATCTTGGTGTTTTTTTTCGTCGTTCTTGCATTTAATTACAAAATGTGTATTATTTGATTTCATTTGCAGTCCCCCACACTTCATCCCACGGGTGGATATTCCACTATTTAGGCATGGTATCGTCACACCTCTTCTCACCCCGAGCTTGTTTAGGCCATCGAGGCCACCGGTTTTGGTCCTCTGGCGCGATCTTTACGGCCTACATTATTACCATACGTGAAATTGGTTGCACTTATTTAGAGGTGGTGCGACATCTCGTACACCTTCCATTTTTCGATCGGGGTGGTTACCATCACTCCTTCTGATATCGTAGCGATCACTGGTCTATCATGGACCGGTACTGTGAACCGGTTTGACGCCTTTTTGGAGCGGTTCTTCATTGTTCCCACCGCTTGTAATTGCGTCAGAGACTTACTTGGTGTTGACCCTAGGGGTCGGGCATTGAGTTATAGCATGTTGTTTGACTACTGGACGGGTCGACAATCTATTTCCAAGGCTGAGGTTCCTCTGTACGTTCAGTCATTTTTGGCCACTATGTTGAGTGTCACATTTTTCCTGGTCTCGAATAGCAAGATCAACTATGGGTTGATTGAGCCGCTAGTGGACTTGGACGGAGTTAGTGGCCTTAACTGGCCACGGACGATTCTGGCGCAGACTTATTTTGCCCTTGACTTGGCTGTTCAAGGTCTCTTACTGGCTCTACGTTGCTGCCCCATGGTTCTTCAAGTATTGTTTGCTTACTTTGTGAATTACGTATGTCGATTTTTTGATTGATTAATCTTAATTGACCCCTTTATTTTTGTAGGCATGGGCCTTCTTCTATCAGTTCCTTCCTGCCCCGCAATTTGTTGATGCTCCGGAGGATGCTCCGTGTATGGCCCGCATCTGTTTGTCTTTCAAGGGGTATGCTTTGGATTCTGCTAGCTACTATCAACATCTTTGCGGGTTAACTCTAGAGCAGGTGATGGACCTCATTTCTATGGATATGACCGCCTTTTTATCTTTAAATTTATTCTAACTTTGTTGTTCTTTCTTTTCAAGTGGAGCGTAACCAATGGCGGGGTCTTCCGAGCGATCATATGGCAAAGGAGATTCAACGAGACATGGACTGCAATCGCTTCATCCTTGAGGGGCCCAAGACCCGTGAGTGGTACCTGGGTGAGCGTATTCAGTTCTGGCTGACTAAGCCAGTGTCTGATAGGCGCATTCCACTCGTGCCTCCCACCTGACTATTTTGTGCACACTTGGTGATTACTGATCCCGAGGAGCGGGAGGTACTCTTCAAGGAGCATGGCGTGAGGCTCTCTGGACATCGTGGTGACTATAAGTCCTTTATTTGGGAGAGGTTACTCCCGCTTCGCCCACCGACTCAGCCCGAGGAGGAGCGATCCTCTATTCGAGTGTGTGGTTAGGAAGTTGATGGTGGTTCTGGTGCGGGTGCTAGCGGCATTGGTGTGGGGTGCCGGGTATGAAATGTGTTAAGTATTTTACCCATGTTGATCTATTTCTGACTATTTATCTGTCTTTGTAGGAATTTTCCTGGAAGAGGGTTCGAGTGCTTGATTTGAATGCTACGGTCGGGGGGGGCAAATACATCTTCCTCGGGAGTTGTTGAAGGAAGATTCGCGATTCCCCTTAACTCTACCTTCTACTTGATGGCTTCCATGGGGATCTCGCAACAGGTGCCTCTTCTCCTGAGCTACCACAAGTTGGCCTATGATCCTTCTGACACTACTCACGTGAGTTTTAGATCACAAGAAATCCTTGGGGATGTCTTGACGTTCATTTACTCACTCCTTTCCTTTTATAGGTCGTATGTGAGGAGATGGATTGGGTAGCTAGACATTCCTTTGCATTGAGAGACTTGATGATTTCATAGGATGGGATTACATGGGTATGTTGTATTTCTTGACCTGTCATGTGCGATGCATGAAATGTCATGTTTTTTTATGTACATGGATGTGATTTTCATGACATGTTTTATGACTATAGGATATAGCGACGAGGAGAGAGGAATTCGAGTGACGCTACCAAGAGCTTGTTGGTCGCTTTCAGTCACTAGATAGTAGCCATCAGGGTCTAGATGCTCGCTATCATGGCCTTGAGGTTATTCACTAGGAGTTGGGAGCCCGTTATCAAGGTTTGGAGGCTCAATACTAGAGTTTGGAAGCTAGTCACCAGATTTTGTAAGCTCAGTATCAAGAGTTGTTACAGCAGAACACCACAGCAGAGCAGGCTCGAGTAGAAGCACAGCCATCCACCTTGGGCCTTAACCAGCCTCTTACGTTTGATCTCGGTTCCTTGGTTGAAGACATAGATGTTGGGCAGCTCCTCTCTTCAGATTGGGATGTTAGTTTTCTTCACGCTCCCCAGCCTCCTCCTATATCCAGTTCAGCTGATGATGCTCCCGGGAGACTAGGTGCCGAGGATTTTGAGATATCCACCATGTTACCCCGAGATCCGGTGGGTGGAGATAACGCGTAGGCGATTCATGTTTAGGAGTTCCCTTTTAGCTTTAGTTTTAGATTCCTTTTTCTCGAACCAGACTCTTTTTACATAGCTCTATCTTGTAGAATCTCTAAAAAACTTCGGATTTATGAAAGAAAAGAGGATTTTGGCCGTTGTGTGCCAGGTCCTCATATGTGGTGTTTCATTTCTTGAATATATTTGCTTATTTGTGAATGTTTTTCGTATATTTATGAATGAATGTTAATGCTAATGTATGCTGTTAATGTGTGTAGGTAATACCAGTCTTAAGGGATTTTCTTTAGCTCTCTTCCTTCCTAATGTCGACCTATAATGAGTGCTTTAGGGTCTTTCTCCGCATCATTCGGGGACCTGATTGGCAAAGGATTGAGCAATTTGGTCTGCGGGGTCTTCAATACCTTGCTTCCAGGCCTATGAATATGGCCTTCATTCGTGCTACTTTGAAGTTCTGGGACCTTGCCACTCATGTTTTTCGTTTTTCCAACTTCGACCTTTGCCCCTTGGTTGAGGTGTTTCATGCTATACTAGGGTTCCCCTTTTCGAAGGAGTCGACGCCAATATCCCCCGCGAGACTATCCTTCACCTTTCCTTCTTTCCAGTTTGAAGGTGAGGATAAACTGAAGGGTTTATGGAACCTGGTGTCCAGTGGGAGCTTTTTGTCAGCTCCCTATGATGTTGGTGGCTTCCGGGTTGAAGCTGTCCTTAGCTGGTGTGAGACTACCCCTAGCACTCATCTAGCTTAGCCTTCGATGGTGACTCTACTTTTTCTGGCAAAGTTTGTTTGTATGGTTGGAGCGATTGCTCCTTTCCTCTTGCTGTCGATCGTTGACCCACTCTGCACAGGCCTTTCTCCTGTAGCTTTAGCCTTGGCTGAGAATTTGGTTCACTTAGACACTGCTTCGGTGAATCTGGATATAGTAGGAGACCATTTTGCTTTACTAGAGGTAATTCTCTTTCCTTACCTCTTTCTTTCATGATTTTCGTTGTTTGTTTAAACAAATGGATTAATGTAGGTATGGTTGTTGGAGAAGCTTCGCTTGACTGCAGATCCACGTTTAGGGAAGGCTCAACACCTCCCTTCGCATTATGGTCCTAGAGGCTTTACTAGGAAGGACCATCGTTCACTGAGTGAAGGTGCTTAGGTCAAGATTCTAGGCTCCTACCGAGCTTCTGAGATTCATTAGCTTAGCCCTTGGTTGGGGATTCCATTTGTGGTAACTGACGTCCATGATTCTTGTGTTTTGCTGACGGGGTTATTTGGCGTCACGTCTTATTCGCCTTCTCATTTGTGCAGGAAGTACGGGCATCAGCAACGGGTTCCTAGGTCTCTATGTTCAACCTGTTTCCACAACTTCGGTCTTGACACACCTGATGCTATACAGAGGCTTTGGGCACGTGCACGAGTTGTTATATTGGATTACACTGCCCCGGAGACCATAGATACTGACGAGTTCTACCGTGGATGGCTTGGTGAGATCAAGGTTCTCCCCGATGCTGATCAGCACTTTATGGTGTCTCGTGAGTGGGAGAGGGATGAAGATGGTTTGGACCCCCTTCCTCATACTTCGAGGAAGCGTGCATGGTGGAATGACTGGCACCCTTAGATCTTATTTGTTTTCGCCATTTATTTTCTGACCTTTGTTTTTGGCTTATTCTTAGATTATGAAATTTGTCGAACTTTATTTTATTTACTTGCGACATTCTGTATGCACACATTCATATAAACATAAACATAAATCCTTGCAAACATAACATATTTCATTGAACAACTTTAAAAAGGGTACAAGTTTTCCAATGATTTGAGTCCTGCCGCCAATTAGCCTAGAACAGGTTTTCTAACTCGCGGTCCCTCTATTCCTCACCTTGTCCTAATTTTTGCCTAAGCCGCCCTTCAAGGGTTTTCTACTCAGGAGACATTTCTGGCCTTTTATACAAGAATGGTCCTAATTGTTACCCAAATAGCAAAGTGCCATCTAGGGGACTAGTTTCTCTCTCTTTTTTTTGGTGTACCGCTTTTGTAAATTTATTTCTTTTATTTTTACACGTGGTAGCGCTTGAGCTTATCTTGATTGATTGGATTGACGAACTCATTTGCATCCATGTCCATGATCTTGGCAGCTCCTTTGCTCAAGATTTTCTTAATGACATAAGGACCTTCCCAGTTTAGGCTAAACTTTCCCCGTTGGTCCACATTTGAGGGTCTCATTTGTTTCAGAACCAAGTCTCCTGCTTTTAACAGTTGGTTTTTGGCTCTAACTCAACTATTGTATGCCTTAGCCATGCGTTGTTGGTACATCTGCAAATGATCCAGTGCCTTTAGCTGCTGTTCATCAATCATGTTCAACTGTTCAAACCTGGCCTTTACCCATTCTGACTCCTCTACCCTTGCCTCTAGTGCTACTCGAAGTGATTTCACTTCCATTTCCACCGGTAAAACTACTTCCATCCCATACACTAATGAGAAAGGGGTTTAATTGGTTGGAGTTTTGACGCTCATCCTATATCCCCATACTACGAATGGCAACTTATCAACCCAGTCCCTGTAGGTAACGACCATCTTGCTCAAGATTTTCTTAATCGCTTTGTTGGCTGCGTCTACTACCTCATTAGCTTGTGGTCTATATGGTGATGACTGGTGGTGCTCGATCCCATATTTCCTCATTAGGTCTGATGTGGCTCCTTGGAATTGAACCCCATTGTCCGATACGATGTGATGTGGGATGCCATATCGGGTGAATCTATGCTTTTTTATGAACTTGGCCATCTTCTTAGCGGTGATGCTGGTGTAAGATTTGGCTTCCACCCATTTTGAAAAAGTAGTCGACTATTACTATAATGAATCGATGTCCATTAGTCGAGTTTGGCCGAATCTCGCCAATAATGTCGATGCCCCATGCTGAGAATGGCCAAGGAGTAGATAAGCTATGGAGTTCGGATGGGGGTAGATGACTGATGTGACCGTATATCTGGCACTCATGGCACTTTCGTACTTCCAATACGTAGTCTATGACCATTGTTGTCCAATAATATCCCTGGCGTTGTATTTTCTTAGCCAGTGTTATCCCATTCATGTGTGAACCGCAATCTCTCACGTTCATTTATCTCATTACCAATAGTGCCTCCTGTTCTATGAGACATCTCAATAGCATTCCTTCTGATGTTCGTTTGAATAGGTCCCCTTCTACTAGAAGGAACTGGGTCGCTAACCGCCGTAATGAGGTTCTTTCAGAGTCTGTTGTGCCTTCTGGGTATTCCCCGGTCTGTAAAAATTTAACGATGTCGAAAGATCAATTCCCGATAGCTTGTCGAACCTCTATTTCCACTAGGCGATAGTAGAAGTGTTCTGTGGCCTTTTGCAGTACAATCGGCTTGATTGACTAAGTTTTAGGGCCTTCCCACATTGATGCTAGTGTAGCGAGTGCATCTGCCATTTGGTTTTCATCCCTGGGCATGTGTTTGAAGATGCATTTGGAAAATTTTTGTGAGATTTTCCATACTGCTTCCATGTAAGGATGGAGTGATTCTTCTCTTATTTCCCAGTCGCCAGTGACTTGCTTAATAACCAGAGCTGAGTCTCCCACCACCGATACTTCTCTTGCCCGTGCCTTTTGAAGTACCTCTAAACAGGCAGGCCTCATATTCTGAACCGTTGTTTGTTACTGGGAATTCCAATCATTTGGAAAGGGGTATAACTTCATTTTATGGTGTTCATTGCACCGTCGAAGAACATTTTCCACTCTACACCGGCATCCTCTATCAATGCTAGTTGCTCATTTGGAAATTCTAGATTTTCAACGTAATCAGAGTCCAAGGGTTGATTTGCCAAAAATTTAGTGGCTTCTCATCCCTTAAAGACTTTTTGGTCACATATTTGATGTTGAATTCAGATAGTAGCAATAACTATCGAGAGATTTTTCCAGCTAGTGTTTTCATCAGGTCTATCTTTGCGACGGCTTTTATATGATAAGATTGGAAGTAATTTCGTAGTTTCTTTGTCAACCAAACCATCATTGTGCAGATTTTCTCCACCAAGGTGTAGCGTGACTCATACTCGAGTAATTTCTTGCTCAAGTAGTACATTGCATGTTCACTTCTATCTTCGTGTTCTTGCACCAGCATGGCTCCAACCGATGACTCCTCAATTGCTAGGTATAGAACTAGGGGCTTTCCAGGTTTTGGTGGGAGGAGGACGAGTGGGCTTAATAGGTATTGTTTGATTTTATCAAAAGCTACCTGACACTGGTCGTCCCAAACTATTGGTTGGTCCTTTTGAAGTAGTTTGAAGATTGGCTCGCAGATGGAAGTGAGTTTGGCTATGAATCTGCTTACATACTGTAGAGACCCCAGGAAAGATCGAACTTCTTTTAAAGTTTTCGGCAAGGGCATATCCCTGATGGCTTTGCTTTTATCAGGATCCATCTCAATTCCTTTTTGGCTGACTATATGCCCTAGGAGCTTCCCTGATGTGACCCCGAATACACACTTTTTTGGGTTCAGGCATGGATTATACTTTTCGATTCTAGTGAGAAACTTGTCTAGGACAGCTGGATCCTCCTCTCTGGTGTTGGACTTCACAAGCATGTCATCAACGTAAACTTCCACCTCCTTATAGATCATATCATGCAGTAGGGTTTTGACTGCCCGCTAATATGTTGCGCCAGCGTTTTTCAAACCAAATGGCATTACCTTGTAGCAGTATACACCCCATTCAGTGATGAATGTTGTCTTGATCTTGTCAATTATAGCCATTAGTATCTGGTTATAGCCTGAGAAGCCATCCATGAAGGAATACATAGCTGCTCTTGCTGCGTTGTCGACCAATACATCAATGTGGGGTAGGGGGAAATCATCCTTTAGGGAGGCCTTGTTCAGATCACTGAAGTCCACACATACTCTGACCTTGCCATCTTTCTTTGCTACTGGGACAATGTTGGCTAGCCACGTCGGGTATTCAACCACTTCTAAGAATTTAACTTCAATCTACTTTGCTAGTTCAGCCTTGACCTTTTCTGCCCATTTAGGCCTTAAGCGACGTAGTTTTTGTTTTACGGCTTGATCCGAGGGTCGGTTGGGATACGGTGTTCCGCAATCTGTCTGTCCACTCCAGGTATGTCCTCATATGACCAAGCAAAAGCTGCCACGTGACGTTTAAGTACATTCATGATCTCTCTTTTTTCTTCAGGAGTCAAATCATTGGAAATCGTCACCATTTTTGGCGACTCATTTGTACCCAAGTTAATTTCGTTTAATGATGTGTCATGAATGTTAAAGAAGTTATGTGTATGATCATATGAATGCATGGTGCAGTCAGGTAGAACATCAAACAAGTAAGCGAAATTGTCGTACTTGATTGAATGAGCCTCATAGGCAAAATTGTCAAAGACATCCAAAATATTCATTATTACATCATCAATTTCCTCCTCCACAGGTGGAGGTGCTTCAGTTGTTGCAGCCGTAGGTGTGTTAGTGGTAGATTCTGCCTTAAGAGTGGTCTGCATCAGCTTTTCTGTGAGGAGCTTGATAGTGCCTGGTAGGTCTTGGTCTCGCGCATCACCTTTCTGCATCAGCTTGTTAACACCCTTGGTGAAAGCTGCCATTGCATCTTCCAATATTCCACCTTTTTCATATTCCTCAGTCGAGGCTATTTTCAGGATTGGTTTCTCTTCCAGCTCAACATCAACAGGGGAATCAATCAGCTGGCCGGTTGTGAAGTCAAACACATAACTGAATATTTCGAGTCCTTTGACTTTCTCCACATTCGGGATCGTCGATTCCGGCTCTCCCAGGTATGCCTTAGTACCTTCCGCCTCTCAGATGCTTACCATGTTACAGAACATGGGCCATTTGTGCTTGTACATTTTCATGCTAGGGGTGAAACCCAGACCCAATCTAGGTGGACGAAGATATGCTAGATAGAGCGGGCGATAAGGAATGGTGGGCCGAGAGTGCTCGGTTTCATAGGCGCGGTCCACCGGGTGTTTGAAAAAAGAGTGCACCGGGTCTGGGACCCGGTAAAAAAGGTTGAAAGAGAGGTGAAAAACATTTTAGATAGGTTCGAACCCGAATCCGCCGTCTCTTAGTGTGGAGTCGCCACCTAGATTAGCTCTTTCCAGGAATTAGAGTCTTGTAAGGCTTAACGTTCGGGGGACGGCCCACTAAGACATAGAGATTTGGGTACGGGATAAGTTGCTTATTTCTTAAGTGATCACATTATATTACATCTATAGAAAACCGTATTCTTTTAATTGTGCATATTTGCACTTAGGTCATTTTTAGACTTTATATGCATGATTCATGTATTAAAAATAATAAATCATCCACAAAATGGAAAAATAAACCATCCAAAAAGCATTAAGTAAATGCGAAAAATAAAATTACAAGTCTTTCAAAAATCAGGGGATGCAACCGCCCACTAACCTATTAATTACATTTCCCAAAAAAAATTGAAATTGCGATACCCGAAGGAAAATTAAAATCCTAAACATGCATCTAATCCTAATCTACCTGCATCCACAAAGGTTAGCACTGGGGATATCATATATGCTCGATTTTGAATTTGGCGAGGCCCGTGTGGCCTAAAAAAATGAAAATCAATCGTGGTAATGTGTTTGTTATTTAAATAAAACAATTCATTTAATTAACACGTTGGTTGCTCATTTTAATTAATGAAATTGCTCACATGGTGAATTGATGAGGGCTATTATCCGAGAATATGTTTTATTCCCTTCGTGGGGGTGTTCTAACATATATTTCCTTTTAGTAAAGAAAAATAAATGAAGAAGAATTACAACACTTGTATAAAATAAAAATATTAAAAGAAGATAAAATTCCTAGGTTCAGAAGTGAAATCAGAAGAAAAAGATAAACATCGAAAGCACGGAAATTGCAGTTCTAGGAACTCAGAGGCTTACCCTTATGGATTGAATCCACTTCGAAGATATCTGATTAGTGTTGAAAATCCTCCTCGTCCTTTAGTTTAGGTAAAAAATTGTGTTGAAAAGTAAAAAATGTTCGTCTTAATTCTTGGAAGCAGTTCTGAAAGTTATAATTTTATCTGTAAATTTTTCTGGATCAGGATTATCGAAAAAGACTCGAGTATTTATAGGAGAAATCCTGAAAATCCAAAAAAGGTAAGTTTTTCCGGCAAGAGGTCTTGCCGAAAAAGAAAAGTCCGGCGAGGCCCCTCACCGTGACTTTGGCGAGGCAGGGGCCTGACGAGGTTTTACCTCGCCCACCTTTGGCGATGCAGGCCCCCGGGTCTTGTTTTCCACAATGTTTTATGTATTTTTTTGTGTATTTTATATTTTTTCTTCTTTTTTTAATTAATTAAATAATTTTATTGAAAACGTTCTTTTGAATTTAGAGATGAGAAGGATTCCCATTCGGATGCATCAGGATACTTGAAAATTGTGTTATTCAAGGATAAAATCCCGAAAAAGTCATCATCATCGAACGCGTAAGTTGGTACAAAATCCCGTGCTCACAGTTAGTAGTGGAGTAATATCTAGTAGTGTTCTTACTATGAGTTTTATATGCTATTCTCGAATATGTCCTATAAGTATTGAGTGTGTTTAAAGTATTGGGAAACTATAGCCATAATACTTTGAAGTAATCAATAAAGGATGAGGGTATTAAGAGAAAAGTCAAAAGAAAGAGGGGATAACCAATGAGTTATGCAAAACGCGAGGAATGGTATGGAGCAGAAACTGCAACCATTCAATGAGTGAAAAAGAAAAGAAAGCATAGCACGAAAAATGGGTGCAAAGTACGAATCTGTACTTCAAAAACATATGCTTAAAAGAAAAAATGAGGGAAAGTGGTATGGAGCATAAAATGCAACCACTAAAAAAGGGGAGAGTGGTATGGAGCATAAAATGCAATCACTAAGAGTGTTTAGCATCATAGGTTACCTAAAAATGCCTAGAGATCAAACTTTCCAAAGTGTTCTCCCTTTGTCCTTTATACTTTATTCTATACTTAAGAGAAGGAAATAATCGAGTGAGCATATAACACTTGTATGAAGATGCAATTCGGTTGACCCTTCATTAAGAGCAAAGGTATGCAACTGAACTTATAAATTGCACATTACTAATTTGTGGGAAATTTTGAACACTTGAATCTTATGCAACGTGGGAATGTGGTACTCACTACGATAATCTTATACACTTCTATTGTGTTTACCTTGAGGACAAGGCAAAAGTTAGGTGTGGGGGTGTGATAAGTGTATAATTACACTTATTATCATTATATTTTTATTAATAAAACAATATGGTTTTGAGTCATTTTCTACTTCATGTGGTATGTAGTTGTTTTTTATGCAAATGTAGAAACTAGGTGAATCTTGGGAGTGAAATGATCAAAGATGGAATTCTAAGTAAAAAGAGTGAAAAAGGTGCAAAAAGATGCGTGGAACATAAGGAAATGGCTTAGGATCAAAGTTGTCAAATATTGGCAAAGTTGCAAGGAAAATCATGAAGAAAAGCATTGTTCACGATCGTGACACCCATTCGAGGTCGCGACTTGTCACCCTTCATAAATAGAAAGTTACCAACCATTGTTCACGATCGTGACATGTAATTCACGATCGCGACTTGTAATTGTTATTGGTTATCTCTTCTCAACTACCAACTACCGGATAAGAACGATCAACCCCCATCAACCGCCATCAACTGCCAGATGAAAAGACACCTTTTGGAAGTAGACCAATGATAAAAAGGTGCCTTTCCATTTTGGATAAGGATGAAACTTTGCATCCAATCATATCGAAGTGATGTAACCCTTCGCCAATGAACATGACTCTTCGTTTAGATAGATGCAACCCTTCGCACTCTATAAATAGGGTTCACATCTAATTAATTTCGTGGGGGAATAGTGGGATGGAATAAATGATAGCGTGATATAGCGTGTATGCATAGTTAGAGAGTGAAAATATATAGATTTCACTACGTTCAAAGTTATAGTGAGAAAAATGTATAAGTGATTCGATTCTTATTTCAATCACTAGATTTCTCCACAAATTCAAATGATAGTTGTATAAATGTAATTGCAAAGTACTTATCAATAAAAGTTTCAGTTCTTCAACATTCACTTGTTCGATATTCACAAAGAATAGCATCCTAGCGGGGGTTCGTTGAGACCAAATTCAAAGTAGACGTAGGAATTGCAGGAATTGACGATTCCCATTAAAGAGTGGATACAGTTTGATCAACTTTAGCTTTCACTTGCATACCTTAAAACTTTACTTTGTTTTCTACTTATACTTTCTATTTCAAAATTTATGATATGTCTGTGTCATAATGAGTATTTCATCTTGCATCATTTATATTAATCAAGTTATATGCTTTCGAGTTAAATTTAAGAGTGATTTCGGGGTTAACAAGATTGTATATAATCATTGGATCCGTGATTATAACGTTGTTTAGTGAGCCAACATTTTTGAAGTGGTAACTTGCTAAATATGGCTATGTGAGAGTGACCCTTACTAAGCATGGTATTATTGTTATCCAGGTTCTTATAAGTGTCATAATTCGTTTACACTAGATCTAGAAAAGTCATTTCATGTGTTGCTCTGTGGTGAATTATTGAATATTTGGGCATTTAGAACTATATTTGTTAAAGTTATCTAGTATAGGAAATCTTCTTGATGATTTTGCGTATTTTTCTCTGCTATACTTGTTTTTAAGGAATATCTATATAGTTTACATTTTCTCTAATCTTTTCATCCATCTGTCTATTCATCAATCTACCATCCAAACCCTCTAATAGAAACTATCTTATTTCTTTTGTTCTATAACTCTAGTTGGTCTTCAGAACCGAATTCCTTCCCTGTGGGATCGATATCTTTTAAAACTACATCGTAACTGTATACTTGCAGTGATCATCATTTTTCTATTTGATAATCGGTACTAATAACACCTGTTTATATTTAGAACTTTTATCTTATCAGTAGAAAGTAGGGAACAAGGTTTTTTGCACCATTACCAAATATAAGCCTATCAGAACTAGTATAGTCAAAATCTTGCGATCATGCTCGCACTAGCCTTTGCAAGTATATGCTCGTTCTCAAGGAATTGAGCATTTTTAGAAACAAGGACTTTCTGTTCCTTGGGATCATAGAAGGTATACCCTATAGTCTCCTTAGGGTAACCTACAAACAATCTTCTATTAGACTTAACATCCATCTTATCTGAACTTATCCTTTTAACATATGCTGGACATCCCCTAACTCTCAAGTGAGAAAGAGCGGGTTTCTTACCATACCATAACTCGTATGGAGTTTGATCAACTGATTTAGAGGGCACTTTATTTAGTATATAAACTGTGCTCTCAATTGCACAACCCCAAAAGGATCTGCTAAGTTCTGCTTGGCTCATCATGGACCGAACCATATTGAGCAGAGTTCAATTCCTCCTTTTTAACACTCCACTGTGTTGGGGTGTATAAGGAGGTGTCCATTGGGATAAAATATCATTATCCCTTAGATAATCCTGAAACTTCTTGCTTAAGTATTGACCACCTCGATCAGATCGATGGGTGTTGATACTTTTCCCAAGTTATTTCTCCACTTCAGTTTTGAATTCTTTAAAAGTATCAAAACTTTCAGACTTGTGCCTCATAAGGTACAAATAACCATATCGTGAGTAATCTTAAATAAAGGTTATGAAGTAGATGAAACCCTTATGTGTCTTAACAGCCATGGGACCACATACATCAGAATGTATGATTTCCAAAGTACTAGTGGCACGCTGAACCTGTCCTTTGAAAGGTTTCTTAGTCATTTTCCATTTTAAACAAGGTTCGCACACACCATAGGAAGCCCATTCCATTGGGCCTAAGCCTCCACATTTGTGTAACTTAGTTAAGCGAGTCTCATTTATGTGGCCTAGACGACAATGCCATAATTAAGAGGATTTCTCATTATCTAATTTCGATTTCATAATTAGAATTTCAATTTTAGTATCTTGAACATATATGCCATTCAAAGATATTCCATAAGCATAAACAATATTGTCACGCTGAATTTGACATTTATTATGAGAAAATAAAATTTCAAATCCTTCCGTTGCTAGAAGTGCGTAAGAAATAATATTCTTAGTGACAGCTAGAATATAATAGCAACTATTCAAACCAAAACTAGGCTATTAGGAACACGCAGGCTATATGTCCCTATAGCTGTTGTAGTAACCCGTGCTCCATTTCCAACTTTAGGTCCATTTCCTTCTTTGCAAGCCTCCTACTGTTCCGCAATCCCTGCACAGAAGTACAGATACGTGTACCACAACCAGTATCAAATACCCAAGTAGATTCATTGGTAATAGTAGAGAAACTCTCTAGTATGAACATACCTCCAAATGTTATACCCATAGCTATCATCATCCGATGAGCTTGTTTCAAGAGAAACATTTTCTTTCTTCAATTATAACTTCTTCATGAGCTTTCTCTTGACTTTTAAACCTTTTAGTTTCTTCAACTTAAGGTCCTCAGCATTGGCTTGCTCTTTGAGTTTGTTTCTAAACTCAATTTCATAAATCTCGAGCAAATCCATGAGTTGGGTCAAGGTACAGTTGGGAGAACACTCGAGTGTCTTTTTGAAGGAGTCATATTTATTGGGTAATACCCTCAATACCATCTCTTTCAAAGATTGCTCATTGTACTCAACTCCCAACTCTCTTAGTTTTTCAGAGTTATCATAAATGTTTATAACCAACTCTACTACTGAGGTGTCTCCCTGCAATCTGGTTTGGAATAGTTCATTCTCTAAAATTTCCACTGACTTGAGACGATTAATCATGGTTGCGAGATCCAACCCTTTGTACACTTGCACATACCTTAGAAGCTATGGTCTAACATGAGTTTTGTCACTAACTCATAGTTTCCCATGTGCTAGTCGTAATCATTCATCTCACCCGCAAAAGCATTCTTGGCGGGGTGTTTGGGACTAGGATCAATTAAAACATAATCCAGGTAGTAGATCTGAAGAACTCCTCTAATAGTCTCAAACCACTCTTGAAGTTATAAACATCATATTTGATGTCGTTAAGAGGGCCAATGTCAATGCGAGTATTTTTGTTAGTGATCATATTCAACCTAGATATAAGGTAGAATTTGTTTAGACATTAGCATATGTACATGCATTTAATATAAGGTCTTTAATTAAACACATAATTTCCTACTATTTTATAGACATTTAAATAGCCCATTCTATTCAAATTTGGGAAACCTGGTTGAACCAATTTTCCTTAGTAGGTAGAATCCATAGCTACTCATCATGGACCCCACTATTGTAGGTCAAGTCATAACAATATAACCATGGTTGGAACTTGTCCATTTGCAACTCTTACAATTGCTAATCTATTTGAGTTCTCTTTCTTGAGACGTGCGTACCCAATAGTACAACTCTTCAAATGTGTCTCCAATTATATGGACAACTAACCCTCTTCGGTTACGGCATTAACCCCATCTAGTCTCATGACCAAGCACATATTAAGGGAAGCATGTTGTACATGTGCTTACATCCATTAATAAGGCTCGTATCACGACTTAAAATGCGAAGACGTTGTCTACCTTAATATAGTTGTAGGGATTTCATTAGTGCCACTGGTCTAGCCCTAGTCTAGGTCTTATACGATAGATATGATTATTAAATAATAATTCGGGGCTATTTGGACTTATTAACTCTAAGGGAACATGCTCTGACTGGTATATCATAGTCATTCCACTATGCCAAGACTCCACATTGCACACAAAACAAACAAGGTCCATGTTTATGTTTATTTTTCACCTATGTCTACATGTTTTAATATTAACAACTTAAACCACTTTTGTAAAAAAACATATGCGAAATAAATTCCCATACTAGAAATCGACTATAAGCGGACGACGTTCTACCCGTGCGATCGCCTCAAGGCGCCAGCCCTGTGAGATGGGGCATGGGGTTTTTGAAAATGTGTTGTTATGGTTGTGGAAAGGATTCCACAAACTCAAAGCCTAAACCTCTAGCCTACGTTATACAAGTCGCCACCCAAATTATGTCTTCCGGGAAATTTGGTACAACCTAGAACCGTTAAGCCTAAACGATACCGTAGTATCGAGCTTTGGGTCTGGATGAGTTACTTATTTCGTCATTATTTAAGTCATATTAGGCAATTGGCTACCACTTTCCAATATTATGATATCCCATTCTAAATCGTTTTCAAGTTATATTTAGCATGCATACGAAAAGCAATAAATAAGTGCGAAAAGTAAACAAGTAAGAAAGTAAATGCGCCTAGTCTATGGGGAATTATTTACATATTTTGGGGATGGGGAATTGATAAGTGTATAATCACACTTATTATCATGATATTTTAAATCATAAAATGATATGGTTTAAAGTCATTTTATACTTCATATAAAAGATTTCATGTGGTATGTAGTTATTTTTTATGCAAGTGCAGAAACTAGGTGAATCTTGGGAGTGAAATGATCAAAGAGGGAATTCTATGTAAAAAGAGTGAAAAAGGTCCAAAAAGATGCATGGAACATAAGGAATTGGCTTAGGATTGAAGTTGTCAAAGTTCGGTAAAGTTGTAAAGAAGAATCATGAAGAAAAGCACATGTCATGATCGTGACACCCATTCACGGTCATGACTTGTCATTCTTCACAAGTAGAAAGTTACAAACCAATGTTCACGATCGTGACATGTATATCGTGCTCGTGACTTGTGACGGTTTTTGGTTAACTCTTCTCAACTACAGATAGCTAGATAAAAATGATCAACTACCATCAACTGTCAGATGAAAAGACACCTTTTGAAAGCAATCCAATCATGAAAAGGTACTTATCCATTGAAGATGTGGATAAAACTTTGCATCCAATCACATTGAAGTGATGCAACTCTTCTCCAATGAACACGAATCTTAGTTTGGATAGACGCAACCCTTCACACTCTATAAATAGGGTTCAAAACCAACCATTTTCATGGCATGACATATGGTGGGCTATGCATAGCAGTGCATAACCTGAAAGTGAGTGAAAATTGTATTGATTTTGCTAGTTCAAACTCTTAGTGAGAAAAATGTTTAAGTGATTTGATTCTTATTTCGATCACTAGATTTCTCCACATATTCGAGCGATTGTTGTATGAGTGTAATTGCAAAGCACTTATCAATAAAAGTTTCTTTTCTTCAACATTCATTTGTTCGATATTCACAAAGAATAGCATCCTAGCTGAGGTTCTGTACGAGACGAGACCATATTCAAAGTAGACGTAGGAATTGTGAGAATTGATGACTCCCATTTAAAGAGTGGATACAGTTTGATCAACTTTAGCTTTTACTTGCATACCTTACAACTTTACTTTTTTTTCTACTTATACTTTCTATTTTGAAGTTTATGATATGTCCATGTGTCATAACGAGTATTTCACTATTCATCATTTATATTAATAAAGTTATATGCTTTCGAGTTAACTTTAAGAGTGATTTCGGGGTTAACAAGATTTTGTATAATTACTGGATCTGTGATTGTAACGTTGTTTAGTGAGCCAACATTTTTGGAGTGGTAACTTGCTAAATATGGCTATGTGAGAGCAACCCGTACTAAGCATAGTATTATTATTTTCCAGGTTCTTATAAGTGTCATAATTCATTTACCCTAGATTTAGAAAAGTCATTTCATGTGTTGCTCTGCAGTGAATTATTGAATATTTGGGCGTCTAGAACCGAGTTTGTTGAAGTTATCTAGTGTTTAAAACTACTTTGATTACTTTGCATGTTTTTCTCTACTGTACTTGTTCTTAGGGAATATCTATATAGTTTACATCTTCTCTGATCTGTTCATGCATCTGTCTATTCATCAATCCATCATCCAACCCTACAATTTATCTTATTTCTTTTATTCCGTAACTCTAGTTGGTCCTCAGAACCGAATTCCTTCCCTGTGGGATCGATAACTTTTAAAACTACATTGTAACTGTATACTTGCAGTTATCATCATTTTTCTATTTGATAATCGGTACTGACAACACTTGTTTATATTTAGAACTTTTATTTTATCAATAGAAAAGTGGGGAACAAGGTTTTTGGAACCGTTACCAAGGATAAGCCATTCGGAATGAGTATAGCTAAAATCTTGCGAACAAGTTTTTGGTGTCGTTGCTGGGGAAGGCAATTGCATTCTAGAGATAAAAAATTTGGAGACTACGGTAAATTATTATATTTTGTTTTTATTTCATTCATATATCTGTTGTTATTGTATTTTGTGTCTAAAATGTTTACTAACATGCATTAGGATAAGTTTTCTGGTGATTACATGATTGATAACTTAATTGATACATGCGTAGATGAAATTTGTCATGTTACATCTCATGAAGAGTCAACATCTGAATCTCTTTAAAATTTAGAATATTCCTCTGAAATTGAAAAATTAGTTAGAGAAGATGATCCTATACCACCTTCTGTAGATAAACCACTCCTAGTAGAGTTGAAGCAATTTCCTAGTCATTTGAAGTATGCATTTTTAAGAAGCAACAATACCTTACCCATTATAATTTCTGGTAAGTTATCTAATTTGCAAGAAGAAGCATTATTGGAGATAATAAGGCGTAGAATAAGGAGTATTGGTTGGTAAATTTCATATATTAGAGGTATTAGCCCTAATATAGTGATGCATTCTATTAATTTGGAGAATGATAGTAAACCTACGATAGAAAGGCAAAGAAGATTGAATCCACACATGAAGGAAGTTGTTAAAAAGGAAATTATTAAGTTACTTGATGCAGGAATTATCTATCCAATTTCAAATAGTGGTCAGTCCTATTCAATGTGTTCCGAAAAGGGAGGTATTACTGTAGTTCAGAATGAAAAGGGTAATTTGGTTCCTACTAGGATATCAACTGGATGGAGAGTTTGCATAGATTACAGAAAAATAAATGTAGCCACTAGGAAAGACCATTTCCCTTTACCATTTATAGATCAAATGTTAGAAAGGATATCAGATCATGCATTTTACTATTTTCTTGATGGATTCTTTGGATATTTTCAAATTCATATTAGGCTAGATGACCAAGACAAAACCACTTTTACATGTCCATTTGGTACATTTGCTTATAGAAGAATGCCTTTTGGGTTGTGCAATTCTCCGGCTACTTTTCAAAGGTGTGTTTCGGCTATTTTTAGTAAGTATGTGGAGTATATTATGTAAGTTTTCATGGATGATTTTTCTATTTATAGAGATTCTTTTGAGAAATGTATAGAAAATTTGGATAAAATACTTGATAGATGTGAAGAAGCTAATTTGGTATTAAATTGGGAGAAATGTCATTTTATGGTAAATGAAAGTATAGTTTTAGGTCATAAGATAGATTAGAAGGGAATTCATGTAGATATAGCAAAATCCGAGATCATTGAGAAATTACCTCCTCCCATAAATGTTAAGGGAGTGATATCATTTCTAGGCCATGCTAGATTTTACAAAAGGTTTATTAAGGATTTTTTTGTTATAGCTAAACCTTTAACTAATTTATTAGTTAAAGATGTGAAATTTGATTTCTCTGATGAATGTTTAAAAACCTTCAACACTTTAAAATGAGCATTAGTTTCGACACCTATAATTGTTAAACCAAATGTTCTCTGCCATTTGAATTGATGTGTGATGCTAGTGATGTTGTGATAAGTGTATAATTACACTTATTATCAATATAATTTTACACACTAAACACTATAGTTTAAGTAATTTTTATACTTCATATAAAAGATTTCACGTGGTATGTAGTTGTTTTTGGTGCAAATGGAGATACTAGGTAAATCTTAGGAGTAAAATGATCTAAAGTGGAATTCTATGTAAAAAGAGTGAAAAAGGTATGAAAAGATGTGTGGAACTTAAAGATTTGGCTTAGGATCGAAGCTGTCGAAGATCGGTGAAGTTACAAGAAGAATTCTGAAGAAAAACACAATTCACTATCGTGACAACAATTTACAGTCGTGACTTGATACACTTCAAAAGTAGAAAATTGTAAAACAAAGATTCACGATCATGACTTGTACATCGCGATTACGACTTGGATAATTTTTTGGTCAAGTCTTCTTAACTACCAACCACCAGATAAGAATGATTAACCGCTATCAACTACAAATGATACACTTATCCGAAGTCAACCAATCATGAAGATGCCTATCTATTGTGTATAAGATTATAGCTTCTCAACCAATCACAATAAAGTGATGCAATCTTTCGCCAATGGACACAACTCTTC
>CATIWQ010437912.1:0-14833 GCA_949673415.1 Euphorbia schlechtendalii
GTGTATAGTTAGATTCGCTACGTTCTTAAGTGTTAGCGAGAAAATGTTTAAGTGATTCGAATCCTTGTTTCGATCACTAGATTTTTCTATATTCTCGAGCGATTGTTGTATAAGTGTACTTGCAAATCACTTATCAATAAAATTTTTCGTTCTTCAATATTCGTTTGTTCGATATTCATAAAGAATAGCATCCTAGAGGAGTTTCTGTACGGGCCGAGACCGAATTCAAAGCAGACATAGGAATTACGGGAATTGACGACTCCCATTAAAGAGTGGATACGGTTTGATCAACTTTAGCTTTCATTTACATACCTTACAACTTTGCTTTGCTTTCTACTTATACTTTCTATTTCAAAGTTTATGATATGTCTATGTGTCATAATGCGTATTTCGTGCTAAGTCTTTTATGTTAATCAAGTTATATGCGTTGGTGTTAATTTTAAGAGTAGTTTCGGGGTTAACAATATCGTGTATAATCACTGGATCTCTGATATAACGCTGTTTAGTAAGCCAACATTTTTAGAATGGTAACTTGCTAACTGTGGCTATGTGAGAGCGACCTGTACTAGGCATAATATTGATGTTGTCCAGGTTTATATAACAGTCTTATCTCATTTGCGCTAGACTTAAAAAAGTTATTTCATGTGTTGCTCTACGGAGAATTATTGAACATCTGAGTGTGTTGAACCGGTTTGTTAGATTAATCTAGTGTGTTATAACATCTTCATTGATCTTACATGTTTTCTCTGCTATACTTGTTCATAGTGAAAATCTATTTATTTAGAGTTTCTAATCTATCACATCTATATTTACTCAACTTTTCATTCTAATCTTCCTACCCATAAAAATCTCTAATCTATTTTTATTTTATGTTACTTTTATGTTTTCCTAGTTATCTTTAGACATGGTTCCTTCCCTGTGGGTTCGATATCTTTTAAAACTACATCGCAATTGTATACTTGCAGTTATCATCAATTTTCTATGCGATAAGGGGTATTGACAACACCTACATTTATTTGTGAATAAGTTTTTAGCACAGTTATTAGCCAGTAGTTCATGAGATTTTGGAACCATTATAGATTAAACTTATCAGTAGGAAAGTGGTGAACATTTGCCTCAAGCTGTAACCCGTATTTCCCAGCCGAAACACCCATACCCCCGATGGGAACACACGTGCCTTATCTTGCAGGAGCCACCCCGCCACCATGGTTGAACCTGTATGCTCCAACTCTAACGACCGAAGCCATGCCACAACCACCTTTTGTATCCGAGCCGGTTGATACAACCAATAAAGGGGACATCGATACTGAAATCGACCCCAAGCTAAGAGGTAGTATCAAAAAGCTGCTCAAGGATCTGGCAGTACCATACCAGGAATCCTTGGTGGAAAAAAGGCTCTCCACCTTCACCAAGAAGATTCTAGGCGTCCAACTCAACCCCTACTTTGTTACTCCTGTCTTTCCAAAGTTATATGATGGCCGAGACTACCCGGTAGTACATGTAAGGCACTATATCAATAGGATGGAAATGATGTACGCCCCAGAGGCCTATATTTGCCGATATTTTGAACAAACCTTAACCGAATCGGCAGCCTATTGGTTCCATAAGCTAAAACCCAATTCTATTAGCTCTTGGGACCAGCTAAGTGAGGTGTTCTACAAACACTTCCACGGATCAACCCCCGCCTCGTACGTGAGCCGACAGCTACATGAAGTCATCCAGGATCCAAACGAGTCACTCAAATCTTACATCCATCAGTTCAACGAAGTCTGCATTAGTACGGATGACCTCGACTTCAGCACCGTAAAAGAAGCCCTCATCAGAGGGCACGAGGAATGACAGATTGCGAACGGAGACCATCACGAGGTGACCTAGAGACATGACCCATATGATAGCCATGGCCAAAAGCATGATAAAGGTAGATGAAATGAACAGGTCCAGAAAAAGCAAAGTAGAAAATCGATACCGCGATCAGAGAGACAAGCGACCTCCTTGTAAAAGCAAAGGAGAGGAAAGATACCATCCATATAAAAGAAGCGTCCTACGAGCTAGTAGGCTAGAGCTGAACGCCCCACTCAGCCAAATCCTGGTAGCAATAAAGAAAACCCATGAGAAGAAAAATGTGAGATTCCTCAAGGTGCCAAAAGGACAGACGATGGGCTGGAACTCAGAAAGCTACTGCGAATTCCATCGAACTAGGGGACATCACACTGATGATTGTCGGATGCTGGCTGAAGAGGTGCATGCCTTCATTTGAGCGAGAAAGTTCAGTCAATTCGTGAAAGAAGTAACCAGAGAGGAAAGTAGAGAGGTCCCGCAACCGTCTTGACCAGGAGATAATATAGCGTAAAGAGCCAAATGAACAATAATGGTAATCGCGGGAGGCCTAGATTTCGAGCCCCCTGCCAAAAAGCAAAAGATAGTAGACTTAACAAGCTATGACACTGACCTATTTAAGGCTTTCCAAAGGCACTCATTGGTTAAAAGACCTCATGCAAACCCTTTAATCATTGATACACTGACTGAAGGCTACATAGTAAAGAGAGGTTTGATCGAGACCGGCAGCTCAGTCAACCTGATCAACAACACAGTTCTAAAATGGCTAAATATCCACCACTCTAGAATTCAGCCAGGAGGAAATCCATTGGTAGGAATCGGAGGTCAGCTCGTCCCGTCAATAGGACAAGTCACTCTAGAGGTGGAAGTAGGAGATGAAGATATAACCTGGAGAGGGGAAGTTGATTTCGTCATTGCTGATATCGGAGTCGGTTACAACATGATATTGGGATGAACATTTATAATCGAGTCGCGCGCCATAATCTATATGGAATACCTAACCCTACTGGTCCCAACTAAGAAAGGAACAACGGTGGCAGTGGGAGATCCACAAAAAGCTCATGAAGTTTATGTAGCTTCCACTCAAACCAAATCCGCCTCATTTAAAGAGGAGGATCGTGAAAGGGCGGAGCCAGTAGGAGATTTGGAAGTTCTGATCTTAGCAGAAGGCAAAATGATCAAAATCGCTAAAGGCATGGAGAAAGATGCAAAAGTCACCGTGGTAAGGGTACTGAAAGAGCAGTAACATACATTCTTGTGGTTCAGCGAAGACATCAAAGGTATGCGACCCGAAGTCATGTGTCACAGCCTCAACATTGACCCATCGGTTACCCAGGTCAGATAAAAGAAGAGCAAGCATGCCCCAGAATGGCAAAAGAAAATTGAAGCGAAAATAAAAAAAATTACTCGAGGTGGGGCACATAAAATAAGTGCATTACCCTAAATGGTTGGCGAAGGTGGTGCTTGTAAGAAACCCCAATGGTTCTTGGTGAATGTGTTTCAACTTCACAGACCTGAACAAAGCCTTCCCCAAAGACAGTTACCCTTTACCCAATATAGATCAGCTCATTGATTCAACGGCTGGATTCGCCATCTATTCCCTCCTGGACGCCAAATCGGGGTACCATCAAATACCAATGGACCCTAAAGACGAGGAAAAAACCACCTTTATCACACACGAAGGAACTTACTGCTACAAGGTAATGCCATTTGGGCTCAAAAATGCTAGAGCCACATATCAATGGCTGGTAAATGAAATGTTCAAGGACCTAATTGGCGAAAATGTGGAAGTATATGTAGACGATATGATCATCAAGAGCAAACACGAAGCCAACCATGTAGCAGATATTGAGAAAGTGTTCAAGGTACTTTAGAGATACCACCTCAAATTGAACATGGAAAAGTGTACCTTTGGAGTAAAGAGCGGCAAATTCTTGGGATTTCTCATATCAGGAAGAGGGATGAAGGCTAACCCTGAAAAGTTTGAAGCCATCATCAACATGATGTCGCCTCAAACCTTGAATGAGGTACAACGCCTTAATGGAAGAATCAATGCATTGGGACGGTTCATCTCCTTCTCCGCCAAGAGATTCCTACCCTTCTACAAAGTAATAAAGCAAGACAAGACCTTCACATGGGATAAATTTTGCAACCTCACCTTCGAAAATTTGAAAGAGTTCTTAGCATTCCCCCCTTTGCTTAGTCATCTAATCCATGGTGAACCTTTGTTCATATATTTATCTACAACTGATGAGGCAGTAGGAGTGGTTTTGGTCAGAGAAGAAAACAACCAACAACACCCCATCTACTACACAAGTAAGGTATTAAAGAACACCGAGCTGAGGTATCCCAGAATAGAAAAGCTTGCCTTAAGTCTGATCTCTACCTCAGCTAGGCTCAGACCCTACTTCCAAGTGCATACCATCATAGTAAGGACCACCTTCCTACTCAAGAAAGTGCTGCAAAGACCTGAGATGTCAGGCAGAATGGGCAGTAAGGCTAGGAGAGTTCGACAACCGCTTCGAAGGAAGAACTGCCCTAAAGGCTAAAGTCTTGGCCAACTTTATGGTAAAGTTTGTTGGACTCGAGCCAACGAAGATAGAAAAGATAGAACCATGGATGGTTTATGTTGACGAAGCTTCTTCCAGTGATGGAACTAGAGTCGGCATGTTGATAAAAGGTCCAAACCGGGTCCGCCTCACATATGCCGCCACACTCGCCTTCCCCCCCACTAATAACGCCGATGAATACGAGGCCATAATCAAAGGGCTGGAACTTGTTACTGAGTTAGCCCTAGATAGCGTAATTATCCGAAGCGATCCATGATTGGTCTCCAACCAGATCAACAGAAACTTCGAGACAAAGGAGGAGAGCATGATCAAATACCTTCGCAAAGTACAAAGACTAATAGAGAGCCTGGAAAAGAAAGGAACCACATTGAAATTTGAACACATTCCTCGAAAGAAGAATGAGATGACAGATGAATTGGCAAAAGCTACCTCAAACCCGGGAGGCTGCAATCACCCAGGCAGCCTCTATGAAGTTCTTATCCGCCCCAGTTGCGATAAAGATCAAGTGTTATGCGTTGAGGAAGTCGCTGATGATTGGCGCCATCCTATCACAACTTATCTCAAAGATGAATGGCTCCCCGAGGATAAAGAAATCGCCTCAAAGATAGTGCAAAAATCTGCTAGATACTCTATCATGGGTGGCGATCTCTACAGAAGATCTTATGCAGCCGCCTGGTAAAAATGCATCACCCCAGCCGAAGGAAAAATTATCATGGCAGAAATTCACGAAGGGATTTGTGGATCTCACCAAGCGGCCTCCACCCTATTGTGAAAAGTCAGCCTAGCCGGTTACTACTAGGAAACGATGGAGGCGGGTGCAACGAAGTATGTTCAGAAGTGCTACCCATGCCAAGTGCACGCAAGAAAAAATCACCTACCTCAAACCAGTCAACAACCATTGGTAACTGCCTGGCCCTTCTCAACATGGGGGATCGACATAGCAGGACCATTACTGATGGCCAGTGGACAGGGGAAAATTATAATTGTAGCTATCGACCATTTCACTATATAGGTCGAGGCAGTTGTAGTCGACACCATCACACCGGAAAAGGTCATTGACTTTGTTTGGAAGAATGTCATCACAAGGTTTGGCATCCCAAGAAAAATAATCTCAGACAACGACATGCAATTTATATCAAGAAAGTTCATAGAATTCTGTCAAGGCCTAGAAATAAAAAACCACTATTCCTCCGTAGCACACCCTAAGATAAAAGGACAGACCAAAGTCATGAACAGAACATTAGGAGAAGGGCTTAAGAAACACCTCCAAAGAGGGAACAAAGGATCCTGGCCGGATGAACTCATAAGCGTGTTATGGTTATATCGAACTACCCCATACATACCGACAGGCGAAACATCTTACTCCCTAGTCCATGGGATAGAAGCCATGATTCCTGTGGAGATAACCACCCCGATTGACAGAGTAGTTTACTACACCGAAGAGCAGAAAAACATCAACTTGAGACATCACTTGGATGACCTCGAAGAAATGAGAAAAGGAGCCTACATCTAAATGGTGGCCTATAAAGCAAAAATTGCAAAGTACCATGATCGCAAAGTTAGAAGTTTGCAGTTAAAAAAAGGTGACCTAGTCCTCAAAGACACCGCCACCTCACAATCCTGATAAGGTAAAGGCAAGCTTGGAGTAAATTGGGAAGGACTGTACAAAATTACGGAGATCGTAGGCCCAGCCACATATCAGCTCAGCAACCTCGAAGGTAAAAGTCTACCAAGAACATGGAATATCTCAAATAGGAGACCATATTACAAGATAACAAATGGCTAGGGAAATAAACTCCGCACTCTTTTCCTCTCCTTTGATTTTTTCCTGTTGGGATTTTTCCTTGGAAGGTTTTTAATAAGGAGACGTCCCCTAGACCCGGCCTGGCTAACATGGCACCGGCTTGTATTTATATGTAAATTATTCTAAATATATATAAATAAAATGTATGATTGAATCTTCTTTTCGCTTTATTAATATAGATGCCCAAATGGCTATTACATCACAATGACATGATTTCCCTCAAGGCGACGAACTAAACCTTAGACAAATCTAAGTAAATTTCCCACGAGGTAACACATTAAACCTTAGACACATCTAAGTAAATTTCCCTCGAGGCGACACATTAAACCTTAGACAAATCTAAGTAAATTTCCCTTGAGGTGACACATTAAACCTTGGACAAATCCAAGTAAATTTCCTTCGAGGCGACACACTAAACCTTGGACAAATCTAAGTAAAATTCCCTCAAGGTGATGAACAAAACCTTGGACAAAAAGTAAAACTCCCTCGAGGCGATGAACTAAACCTTAGACAAATCTAAATAAATTTCCCTCGAGGTGATACATTAAACCTTAGACAAATCTAAGTAAATTTCCATCGAGGCGACACATTAAACCTTGGAAAAATCCAAGTAAATTTCCCTCAAGGTGACACACTAAACCTTAGATAAATCCAAGTAAAATTCCCTCGAGGTGATGAACTAAACCTTAGACAATTCTAAGTGAATTTCCCTCGAGGAGACCCACTAAATAAATCCAAGAGAAATTCCTTCGAGGCGACGTATTATATCATAAATTAATCCTGAGATAAATCTCCAAGTAAAATTCCCTCGAGGTAGATAACCATCATGTTAAGCATTTTCAAGCCTTTGAAGAATTTTGGTGTTTTAAATGCTATCTCTAGGTGGCAACCATCTTGCTAAGTGTTGAACCTTAGAAAAGAGATTTTTTATGCTTCCCTTGAGGTGGGTGACCATCTTACAAACAACTCTGTTCAAACATTATACATGATACGAGATGAAAGACAAACATCAATGGAAAAATTAAATTTTCATTAATTTGACAAAAGTTGGAGAAACAAAATAAGTTGAAGAAACAAAATACAAATAAAGCCCTATCCTACGCTTGATCATCTCCGACTGGGAGGTCACCGTGGTTAACCGGCTTAGGAGGACTATCGGGAACCTCTTCGAAAGTAGGAAAGGGCAGATTCTCAACTATGGCTCCCTCCAGCTCTAGCCAATGAGTTCGCACCGCCTGAAGAAGGCGAGACCCAAACAATCAAGCCATCTTTACCATCTTGCCTACGACGCCATCCAGCTCAATGTCCCTCTCCTGTACTTCCTTCTTTAGAGCCTCAACCTCCCCTCGAGCCATCTCAAGCTCACCCTGGGAACGAGAGGCATCTTTCTCCAAGTCAGTAAAATGTTGAAGAAGTTGATCATGGGCCTCACAAAGCCTCTCTAACTCTTTCTTCGTCTCCCTCTGCTTGGAGGCTGCCTCATCACGCACTAGTAGAAAAATAGTCATTGGCGTCGGTTCCATATTAACAATGGCATCGGTTTTTAACCAACGCCACAGCCCGCGATGCCATTATATTTTAAGTTCTGGCGTCAGTTTGAAAACCACTGCTATTGTTAAGTATTAGCGTCAGTTTTTATTCCAACCGACGCCATTATGATAACTATTTCAGTGCATATATTGATTTCGTATCGGTTCTTAGACAAACCGATGCTATTTCATTTTATGTTTTTTAAAAATTTATGCTTTTTATTACATACATATCTATATTCAACCTATTAAAATACAATTACTCTCAAATCTTAATAAAAAAAACTATCGACATTGGAATCATCACAATTGTAAACAATGCAAAGCAAGAAATATAAACAAGAATCTAATACTGGAAGAATAATTTCATGAGAACTAATAAATTCTATCATTTGATATTCAAAATGGAATATGTTATATATCCACTACAATTTCAAGTCAAATATAATAAAATTAACAATAAAGCACTCCTATTCATAAATACATGCAATGCTCTCGATGGCTCCCTTCACAGTTGCAAATGTCAGCATCGCTCCCATTACCATCAGTATCGTTGTAATGAACATGGCTTGGTATTCTTACAGCAATCCCTTTGAGATTGAACTTGAAACCGGTAGAATGTGCGTTATGATCCAATAGAACTTCAGCCAACTATGGTATATAATGCCCTACATGACATTTGTGACAATTGTATTGACAAATTAAGGAAATTGAAATTGCACATATAATGCCATTATACCAATTCATTAAGAATATATGCATATCTTCAGCTGCAAGGAATGACGAACAATATATGAACATGGAATGGCGAAAAGACGAAAGCCATTGCATAATTATAGTTACTTGTACTAATGACACAGTTAAATAAGTTTGATAAATACCAGTTTTGGCATCTCCAGTGGTGTAATCGGAAGTAGTTTAGAGTAAGACCATCCAACTCCAGCAGGGGATTCAACAAAGAGGAGGTCTGATGCTGCAAATGAACTTAAATTTTGTTTTTGAAGTGCAAATTAAGTAAATATACAGTACTATTAGATAAAATTTGAAAAATTAAATGATATAACCTTTATTCCAGGACATATTATTTCTACAAAGGCCTCGGCCATCTCCTGTAGGAAAAAATGGACCTAACTCTGTGAAGGCACCTACTCCAATTGAGGAACAACCAGGTCCTAAACATGGGATCTCATATTCAATCAGCAGTTGACAAATGGCAAATCATGTTCATCAAAGACAAATTTGATGACTTTGCAGCCAAGGATTTTGTATTGGGTATTATAAGAATCCTTCCCTTTTCAGTTTTCACCAAAAGCAGATGAAAAGTTGTAGACTTTTATTAGTAGTGCTTCTATAGGAAAATTTGAATGATTCAAATTACTTTCAAAGATTTAATTTTTTTACAATAACAAAAGAATGAAGAACTGCTTTAACATTTATTAACCCACATTTGAATGCTACAAGTAAAAAAACACAGAAGTCATTAATTTTGAATAACCCACTACACTGAAAGATGGAAAAGGAAGCTGATAGTAATATTTGGAAGCTTATTGGAAAAAGTAGAAAAAAAGGAAACTTTAGAAAGAGGATAACAAATAAAATAAGAAATAGAGTAAAAAAACAAAACAGAACAACTCCAATATCAAGAAAAGACATTGAAATAATACCCAAAAAGGAACAAAAAGAAGAAGAAATAAAAACCTCCATTGAGCCAAAGAGCAAGGGGCATATGAAGAGGATTATATGAGCCTCAGCAAAGTAATAAAACAAGCTTCTTCCATTTTTGATATCAAACCTGAAAACTGCCTGAACCCAACTTTGGGCTGGCCAGGCAAATTAGTCACTGGGTAACCTTTAATTACACAACTCAAAAACCAAAAACAAAGCAAACCAATCAATACCCAACTTCCCATTAGCACGAAAACATATAAATTAGCTAGCAAAACATCAATTAGCTAGTAAAACATCAGATTAAAATAAAAGCACAACGACTCTCATGAATATTGGATAATGCTACAAGTCATATTTTCAAAAAACATATAAATCCAAATTCACACCCATAGAGTACTAATAATAACTGACCTAGCCCGTGTTATGGTCTAAAGAATTAAGCACCTTTAGTTTAAGTCAAACCAGCATAACTCGTAATTTACTTAGACAAAAGTGATGATTTAAGCAAGCCAAGAAACACAACCAAATTTGTGCTCAACAAGCAGAGTGTACAGCATAAATGTCATACGAATTTACAAAGTTAATCACACGAGGCAATCCAGAGCACCATACAAGTAAATAGACAAGTGGACAGAAAGAATAACCATTTGACTAATTCTATTTAACAATAGCCAAAGAAAATACCCAAAGAAAAACTGATCAGAAACCCTAAAAATTCAATACCCAAAATTCAATACTCAACACAATTTCTTACCTAACGAAAGTTGATGAGGAATGAGGCGAGAGACGGTGGCAAGACTAATTAGAGAACGGTGACTAGAAAACGGCGAAGCAAAGACGACAACACTGTGCTTGGGGTTTACAGAGGTGGGAGAAATTTTTTTTGAGAAAGTAAGATCTTTGAAGAGTCGACGATGAGATTGAAGAATGATGGACGAAGTTGACGGTGGCAGAATCGATGGCGAGATTGAAGAACGACGGATTCTTTACAGTGGTATAAGGAGATCGATAGTGAAGTCGCGTGATAGGAAAGAAAAAGTGATTAACTTTAAGTAATACAATTGAGCAATACCGTCGGTTAATATAATAATAACCGATGATATTGCTCAAATTACAATCTCGTCAGTATTTATATTTAAGACCAATGGGATTACTATAGAAATTCCGTCGGTTTATATTAATAACCGACGGGATTACCCTCCGCGCATTTTTAACTCCAATTCAGTGTTCTTTCGGCGTCAACTCAATTCATAACCAACGAGAATTGTGTGACGCAATAGGCCACTTCTCTACTAGTGACGTGCCTTTACCGCCTCCGCCTCATTATGCTTGGCTGCTGCCGTCTCCTTCCTTGCCGCCTGGAGATCTGCCCTGGCCACTTGAAGTTCAGCCTTCACCTTAGCATGATTAGACAATCTCCGATGCACCTCCACACATCGAGACATAGCCTGGAAAGCAAAGAGGTCATTGGCTGAAATAGATATAACTTAAAAATAAATCTTACATCAGAAAGGGTGTCCACTAGCCCCCCCATCAAGCAAATACTTGACTCTTCTTTGTAAGCTTCCCGCTCCTAAGGTAAAAGAAGTACATGGTGGAATGCCAATTGTACTTGTGGGTTCATGATCCCGCCCTGAGGACCAGCCAGTTCAAGGAGGCTCTCCTTGAAGCGGGCAGGAAGGGAATTAGCAGTGTTGGGGATCGAGGTGATAGGAGTAGATTGGTGTTGGGTTAAGCAAGACACCTCTTGGCTCTACACAAACAAAAGGTTAATCATCATAAGAATTGGTAAAAAACACAACTAAACTTACATCTTACCCTCTTAGGCGTCTTCTCTGAGGGCACCACCTCATTAACTGGGACTTCATCCAGTGGCCTTTTATGGGCTGCCACTTTCTTCAACGGGGTGGCATTTGTGACATCATCCTGAGTAAGGTCTATCTTCTCCACCTCCCTCCTCTGATTTTGCCGGCTCAGGTCCTTTGTACCTTTAGCTAATTATTTGTTAAGAGAAGCGCTTAGGCGAGCCGACGACATTCTGTTCAAACGAATAAAAAAGAGAGATAAGCTCACTAGGAATACCGGCCACGCCATCATAATACATAACGTCTATGTCATCCCATCCGATGACTTGGATATCATTCAGGAAGGCCCAGGCAATGGTCGCTAGCGACCATCATCCCTGCTCCAGTCGACAGAAGATTTCGACACGACGGTCCAACTCAAGGCCCCTCAAAGAAAGCGTATCGGGTATTTCCTATCTCTAACAAGTCGGAAATAGTGGGAACACCGGATTTATTTTCACATAGAAGTAATACTGCTTAAAATTACGAACCGATTGAGGGCGATTTGAGAAGAAGTAGAACCCATCCCTACTACTAAAGTGGAGATGGTTTTCCGATGATTTTCACCTCATTGACGCCAGCCAACGGAAGAATGCAGAATCAAAGTTGAGGCTGAGCCCGCAACATATCTAGTAATGACCCACGATATCTGACCAGCAATTTAAATGACTTTGAGCCAGACATACCCCCCAATTCGATAGGAGCATCGCGATCTCCACCAAAAGTGGTAGGTAAACCCGGCCCAAATTTACTCCACTTATATGTTAAAATACCCTTCTGGAGGGATGTGTACGCACTCGTGTTGAGCCGGCAGCGGACATGGTCTTCCAATGAGCCATTTATGAACCTACGTCTCAAAAACATATATCCACCTCGTGAGCGATAGACACTATGCTTTCAATTCAAGGCGTAGGACCTCTTGCCCGGCTCCTCCTTGTCCGCTTAGGATTTCGAGCCTGCCTCGTCACATCTTGAGGATGCGATGACCCTACTTCCTAGTCTGGGCCTGTTCCCTCTATTGAGCCATCACCACCATCATATTCATCTACGGCTCTTAATAACGAGTCGTCTGAATCAACCGGAGACCATCGCTCAGGGGATATAGGTTAGTCAGTCATTTTCCTACATGCCCTTCATTTAGTCCTAGGAAAGGGACGTTGGTTGGTTCTGTCAATGGTCACCGGCGGGGACAGTAAGTGGTCCAATTTTAAGTTGAGCTTTGTTAAGCGAGTAAAGGCTATATTGCAAGTGGCGTCGCTACTAGAGCTATTAGAACTCATCCTAAATAAATGAGGAAGTGTCAGATTGCGAATTCAAGAGAGACACCGCCTCATGAAGGTTCGCTTCAATTTGCGAGCCTTCCATGCACTATGACCCAATTTAAATTATAAGCCCAAACGTGACCCCCAAACCCTAAAACACAACCTGACACACCTAAAATCATTTTTACTATCATACACAACCGCTGAAGGTGATCTTATTATTGAAAACGGCCAGAGTTCCCAAACGAAGGGATGTTCCGATGACATTTTCAGGTGTAAGAATACAAAAGGTTGTTTCAGACTAACAGGAGCGATTACGAAACCCTGACAACGCTTATTTTAGCGGGGAACATCAAAAGCAAACAATTGCAGCAAAACCTAGCCCATAATCGGTTCTAAGCATGATAGTAGATGGGTTTCGGTTTGCAAGAAAAATTGACGACGTGATAAAAAGTTGATTTAAAACATTAAATCATCAAAGCTAGTTAAGGACTTACTTGAAGATTGGAGAGTGGAAGAGTAGCTGGGTTAGAGATGCGATTGCAAAGGTCGCCGGACTAGGACTGATCTTCACTAGAAAAACGCAGAAGAGAAAACTTTGCAGAAGTGAAAAGGAAAAACTAAGAAAACGTGCCATTTATAAAGGTTTTTGAATTTGAAAAGACGCTGATGCTTCTAGAAGGACGTGTGGCGAAATTGGGTAGGGCGGTGTGATTTACGAAGCACCCTAACAGCTGGAAGCGGAATATTACTAAACATTAAAATTGGGTCGACATCATAAAAGGGACGGTGCAAGCTTTAAAAAGCTTCTCTAACTTATGGGGGGACTTCTGATAAAAGGGTATAATTGTAAGATGAAGTCTTCTCATGGATTATGGCAGAGAGCTCATTTTGTGAACCACTTTTTGGTTAGTAGCCCCGCCTCGATTGGCCACACCCTTACTCCCGTTCGTAGTGGCTGTTTTGATCTCAAGCATTGAGACGGTGTCACCTCCTGAGACGGACGAACCCGCCTCAAAGGCTTCACGTAGTGATCATAAGAGAATGTTTCCGTCTCATTGATCGAGACAACGGCCGCCTAGCCGAAGAAAGCTGTCACTTGTATAACCGCTTCCTAAAATCAAGGAACGAATGAAAGTTAGATTTAGTCTCCCTTGATTCTAGGAAACATGATCATGTTTTGAATATTTCAAATCTCCTTGATTTTGGGGATTCGGCAAGGTTTATAAATAGAGGAAGGGAAGCCCTGTAATAGGTTCCTAATTCTATTCTCTCTTACTCTCAATTCCTCAAAAGAACACACAAAAACCTATCGTAATTTATTGATCACTAACTTAATCATCGGAGGTTTCCTGGGGAAAAGGCACCGACCTTCACTTGATTTTAATCTATTTTGCAGGTGGATTCCCACGTCCAAACAATTCAACACAATCTGAAATCTTACAATGACGGTTGAGTCAAACTTAGATCTTGGGACTTTCACCCAGCATCCATGCGTTGCCAAGTAAGCTGTTTTTTCCACTTCCTTCTCGATTTTATGCAATTGCACCAATATATTTTGTTTTGTTTGGGCTGGGAGAAATTAATGGCCCATAATGAAGCCTAATGATTTGTTTTCATCGGTTGAAATTTGGGGACAAAAGGGTTTTGAATTTTAGATCCGTCGCCTCACCGTTCATAATTTTGCGGGTAAAATATGTATATCCAGTCGCCGGACATCCACCGCCAGTTCCACACTCTCAAATAGTAAAAAACCTGTATCCACTTCATGAATTTTTCCGAATTCGTCAATTTCCTCTAATTACCTTGATTTTCTAGCTCCAGCTCATTGCATTGCCTCCGGTTTTACGCTCTAAAATATCATTAATAAAGAGATTTCACATATCGGTGCGTGGATTTTGTTCACTATTCCTGCCTTAACTCGTTTTGAGTTTCTGCGCTGTCCTTCAATATCCGAGTTATTTGAGGATGTGAATATAGGCATTTTGTGATGTTAGGTCATCTGTGATACTCTGTCCTTCAAGTAGTTGAGCGGAGATTTCGTTCGAATAACACGTGAGTGGAGGTGAAGATTTTATTTATATATTTAAAATATTGCAATTTGTCGACTATTAATAAAAAAAATGGGACACGTGGTATCTTATTTCCAAATATAATTAATCACTTTCTCATATCGTACAAAGAGAATAATTAACTAATGTTTAGGGATAATTGTACTAGGAACACGCCATCCAGATTTTTAGACTGTAAACACAAGTATGATTCTTATACACTTGTTTTAACATAGAAAAACAACACGATTGCCTTTTGTAATAATTAT
>CATIWQ010437946.1:0-10496 GCA_949673415.1 Euphorbia schlechtendalii
TTCACAGCATTGCGGATGGTTGTTTCACAAGAACCGTCTGAAATGCTCAATGTATTACGGACGGTTCATTTTTAAAAACCATCCAGAATACTTATATATGTATTACGGACGGTTGTTACGTAACAACCGTCCGTAATAACTGGCTCCGCATTTTTTAATGAGCATTACGGATAGTTTCTTGTAGAAACCTCCTGAATAGTGTGACCCTATAGGCCCTTTTTCCACTAGTGTAGATCTTTCTCAAAGTACATAAAAAACAAGGTTTTGGCTAGACTTAACCTTGAGTTGTCAAGAAAGGGTTATCTCCTAATGTCTCATGGGATTAACCTTTCTAAATTTGAGTGTCCGAGAACAAAAGAGGAGAGACTGCGCATGAATAGAATACCTTATACTAACAGCAATAAGATCCATCATGTATGCTATGGTATGCACTTGGCCTGACATTTCAAATTCATTGAGCATCACAAGTAGATTTCAATCTAATCTAAGTGAGAAGCACTGGATGGCCATGAAAACTATCTTTAAGTACTAACGAAGGAGTAAGGATAAGTTTTTAGTATATGGAGAAGGTGATCTCTCTATGAAGGGATAAACTAACGTGAGTTTTTAGTCTAACAGGGATGATTGCAAGTCCCAGTTAGGTTATGTGTTTATGTTAAATGGAGGGGTAGTTGTTTCTAAAAGTTTCAAACAAGACACGACTGCCGATTCAACAACTAAATATGAGTTATAGCTGCCTCTGAAGCAGCTAAGCAAGTTGTCTAGTTAAAGGGATTTGTTGGTGATCTCGGTGTGGTGTATTGCATTGCAAATCTAATAGCAATCTATTGCAATAACAATGGGGCTATTGCATAAGCAAACGAACCGCGGTCTTGTTAGAGATAGTAACTAGAAAATATATAAGATTAGAATACATCCCTACGGATTAGAATCTAGCGGATTAACTAACGAAGCCATTGACTCGGGTTAAGGATGACCAACATTTTAATGAGTATGGCATGAAGTCCATGGGAAACTGTCTCTAGTGCAAGTGGGAGATTGTTAGACATGATATATACCCTAGAAGTAATTAATGCAATATATCTTTATTAGCTATAATGTACAAACAGTTTTCAGATTATGGTTATCAATAATAAAGGCATCATTATTAATTATCAATGTTTATTTAAATTATATATCTTACTAGTATATATATATGTGTGTGTGTGTTATTATATATATGAGCATTGATAAGATAAATTCCATCACTAATTCATAGCGTGAAAGTGCGAGGATATAGTGGGAACTATGTGGTGTAAGAACCTCACACACGTGTTACCATAAATAGTCTAAATATCCCTAGTCGTAGTTTCAATGAGGCTGGACATCAAGGATGTGGACAAACTAGCATGTGTAGGCTTACTCCTTGGATTAGATCTAAGAAGCCGATCTCATGAGTTAAAGGTGGTACCTTGAGTTAACACATGAATTTATTTGGGTAATACATTAGAGACTGCTATAAGACACACTCGAAAATTACTATATTCATGTGTTTTCGTCATGTCTTATTGCAGTAGATGTACAAATATCCTCAGACCTAAGATACCGATTACCTTTTATAGGAATTGCTATACTTTGGGTCATACTTATTCATACCTTGGCGATTAGGATGACGTGGGTGATTACGGGTATAGAGATGATCACATGTTGGTAAGCTGTGTAGTTAAGATGGGATCCATCACTCCTAATATAGCAATATATTGGGAGATGTACCTTAGGGCCCCTTATTGAAGTGATACACTTATAAACCTCTGATCAGAGTATAAGGTTGATAGAACGGGTTTCTAGTCAATTAAGATACATAATGGCTGAGTGGTGTTCTTCGCGAACAAGTCTAATTCTAGGATAGCTACAGCTATTACATGAGCTAACTTTTAATTCGAGCTCAATAAACTGGATGGTACTTAACCTGATGGAAGGATTGTATTATATTGGTTACTACTACAAAATCGAATTAAGTCATAGGAACGTGATATTCCAAGTATTAGGGGATCATACGCCTTTGCAAGAAAGCCCATTTGATCATCTAGAGCTATTGTATTCCATATCAGTCTGAACACTAAGCCTAAAGGTTCCCAGATAGGAAGCAAAGTTTATGTTAACCTCTAGTGGCTCTATACTTTGGGATCCTATGAGGTCACACACTTTGGGTCTTTATTGGACTATGTAAAGAACCTTTAAAATGGGTCTATATCTAAAATAAAAGTTGTGAAATCAGAGAGAAGAATTATTAATTGGTTGAACTGAATTAATAATTAAAAGGAATTATGAGAAAATAGTAAAAATCAATTATAGGAAGCAATATAATTTTTCCGTTGCGAGTAGGCCCTGAAAAGAACACGGGTTGTTCTCAGCATAGACCCAATCTATAGGTTCTTTACTTAGTCCGTTAAAGACCCAAAGTGTGTGACCTCATAAGATCCCTAAGTATAGAGCCACTAGAGGTTAACCTAAACTTTGGCTTCCAATCCATGAAACCTTTAGGCACAGTGTTCCAGATCGATATATAACACGATAACTCTCGATGATCAAATAGGCTATCTAGCAAAGGTATATGATCCCCTGATACTTGGAACATCACGTTCCTGTGACTTGATCTTATTCTGCAGTAGTAACAAATAGAATACACTCCTTTCATCAAGTTAAGTACCATTTAGTTTATTGAGCTTGGATTAAGTGTTAGCTTATGTAATGGCCCTAGCTATCTAGGAATTATACTTGTTCACGAAGAACACCACTCACCATTATGTATAAAGATTTATTAGAAATCCATTCTATCAATCTTGTACTCTGATAAAAGGTTTATGAGTGTGTCACTTCAACAAGGGCCCTAAGGTATATCTCCCATTATATCACTATATCAAGAGCGATGGATCATATCATGACTACTTGACTTACCAACATATGATCATCACTATACTAGTAATCACCCGTATCATCCTGATCACTAGGGTATGAATAAGAATAACCCAAAGTATAGTAACTCTTGCATGAGGTGACCAGTATCTTAGGTTTGAGGATTCTTGTACTGCTACTCCAATAAGATTAACACCAACACATGGATATAGTTATTTTCGAGTATCCATCTTATAGCAGTCTCTAATGTATTACCTGAACACATTCATGTTTTAACTGAAGTTACCACCTTCAGCTCGTGAGATCGATTGCTTAGATCTAATCCAAGGAGTAAGCCTACACATGTTAGTCTATCTGTTCTTACATTATAATTAACTAAGACATATCTCCCTAATTGCCTCTAGGGCATATATCATTTCTTACAATCTCCCACTTATACTAGGGCCAATTGCCCATGTACTTCATGCTATACTCATTAACGTGTTGGTCATGTATAACTTGAGTCAATGGCTTAGTTAGCACATCTGCTAGATTTTTATCCATTAGGATGTATTCAAAATCTATATCTTTTCTGGCTACTATCTCCTGAATGAGATGGTACTTTCTAAGTACATGTTGTTCACAAGGTTTCAACTCTAATAACTCCTAGGATTTTTTATTTAATAATAAAGCCAAAAACCTTGTCTCCCACTTTCCTACCAATAAGATATAAGTTCAAAATACGAACAGGTGTTGTCAGTATCGCTTATCTAAATAGAAAAATGGTGATCACTGCAAGTATACCATTACGATGTAGTTTTAAAAAATATTGATCCCACAAGGAAGGACTAGCTCTAAAGATCAACAAGAAAAATAGAATAAAGAAAATAAAATATTTTTGGATTTTAGCTGGGAGGATTAGAATGAAAAATGGATAGATATATTTATGGAAGACTAGAGATTCTAAATATATAAGAAATAAGTATAGCAAAGAAAACATGCAAGTTCAACAAAGTTATTATGTTCACTAGACTAATTTAACATAATAAGTTCTAGACACTTAGATGTTCAGTGATTCACCATAGAGCAACACATGAAATTACTTTTCTAAAACTAGTGCAATCAAATTAAAAGGATTATATAAACCTGGACAATAATATTACTATGTTTAGTACGAGTCGCTCTCACATAGCCACATTTAGCAAGTTACCATTCCAAAATTGTTAGCTCACTAAATAGTGTAAAAATCACAGATCCAACGATTATACACAATCTCGTTAACCCTGAAACTACTCTTAAAGATAACTCAAAGGCATATAACTTGATTAATATAAAAGACTCAACACGAAATATGCATTATGACACATAAACATATCATAAACTTCAAAATAGAAAGTATAAGTAGAAAGCAAAGCAAAGTTGTAAGGTATGCAAGTGAAAGCTAAAGTCGATCAAACTGTATCCACTCTTTGATGGGAGTCGTCAATTCTTGTAATTCCTAAGTATGCTTTGAATTTGGTCTCAGCCCGTACAGAACCTCCGCTAGGATGCTATTCTTTGTGAATATCAAACAAACGAATGTTGAAGAACGAAAACTTTTATTGATAAGTTATTTGCAAGTACACTTATACAACCATCGCTTGAATATGTAGAGAAATCTAGTGATCGAAACAAGGATTCAAATCACTTAAACATTTTCTCGCTAACACTTATGAACGTAGTGAAAACTAAATAATTTCAATCTTTATCTATGCACACACTATATCTCTCACTTTTTCTAATTCCAATGCCACACCATGCACAAAATTTGTAAGGTTTGGAGCCCTGTTTATAGAGTTCAAAGGGTTGCGTCTATCCAAACAAAGAGTTGTATCCATTGGTGAAAGATTGCATCACTTCATTGTGATTGATTGAGAAGCTTTAATCTTATCCACAATGGATAGGCATCTATTCATGATTAGTTGACTTATGATAAGTGTCTTTTCATTGGTAGTTGTTGGCGGTTGATGGTGGTTGATCATTATTATCTAGCGATTGGTAGTTAAGAAGATTTGACCAAAAAACCATCCCAGTCGAGACCACGATATACAAGTCACGACCGTGAATCTTTTTTTGACAATTTTCTGCTTCTAAAGTGTATTATGTCACGATCGCGAATTGTTGTCATGACCGTGAATTATGTTTTTCTTCAGAATTCTTCTTGTAACTTCATTGATCTTTGACAGCTTCGATCCTAAGCCAAATCTCTAAGTTCTATGCATCTTTTCACACCTTTTCACTCTTTTTACATAGAATTCCACTTTAGATCATTTTACTCCCAAGATTTACCTAGTATCCGCATTTGCACCAAAAACAACTACATACCATGTGAAATCTTTTATATGAAGTATAAAAATTACTTAAATTATAGTGTTTAATGTGTAAAATTATATTGATAATAAGTGAAATTATACACTTATCACATGTCCATTTCTCTGACGAGATCATGGTTCCTTTTCTTGAGTAGTAGCCCCATTATTATCATAATAGACACCAAACCAAGATCACCAATAAATCCCTTAAGCAGATAGCTTGCTTAGCCGCTTCTGAAGCAGCTATATACTAAGATTTTGTGGTTGAATTGGAAGTCGAATCCTAATTGATACTTTTCCAAACAACTACCCCTCCATTTAATATAAACACATACCCCATCTAGGAATTATAATCATCCCTCTCAGACTGAAAACTCACATTGGTGTATCCCTCCAAAGAGAGATCACCTTCTCCATATACTAAAAACATATCCTTCATCCTACGTAAGTACTTAAGGATAGTTTTAACGGCCATCCAGTGTTTCTCACCTAGGTCAGATTGAAACCTGCTAATGATGCTCAAGGTATGTGAGATGTCAGGTAGAGTGCATTCCATAACATACATGATGGATCCAATCACTGAGGTATAGGGTATTCCTTCATGCGTAGTCTCTCCTCTTGTGTTCTTTGACACTCAAATTTAGAAAGGTTAATCACGTGAGACATTGGGAGATAACCTTCTCTTGACTGCTCAAGGTTAAATCTAGCTAAAACCTTGTTTATTTATGTACTTTACGAAAGACCTATTAGCCTTCTAGATCTATCTCGGTAGATCTTTATACCAAGTATAAAAGCTACTTCTCTAAGGTCTTTCATGGAGAACTTCTTTGACAACCACGACTTAACGTCTAAAGAAAAGGAATATTATTTCCTATTAGTAATATGTCATCGATATAAAATACAAGGAAAACAACCGCACTCCCAATAGCCTTCTTATATACACATAGCTCATTAGTGCTTTACACAAAACCAATTTCTCGGATTGTCTTGTCAAACCTAATATTCTAACTCCTCAATACTTGCTTAAGTCCATAAATGAACTTCTTCAACTTACATACGTTCAAGCCATCCTTGGATGTAAAACCCTCTAGTTGTGCCATATACACATCCCTATCCAGATTCTCGTAAAGAATGCTATCTTCACATTCATCTACCAAATCTCATAATGATAATGAGCGACGATGGCAAAGAGTATCTTGATAGACTTCAGCATGGACACTGGTGAAAAGGTTTCATCATAGTCAATGCCTTCTTATTGACTATAACCTTTTACAACCAGCCTTGCTTTATAGGTAACTACGTTACCGTCCATATCCATTTTCTTCTTGAAAATCTACTTGAATCCTATGGGCCTAATCTCACTTGGAGCATCAATTGAGTTTCAGACTTGATTTTCGTACATGGAGTCCATCTTAGACCTCATGGCTGTAAACCATTTATTAAATTTTGAGCTTTCCATTGCCTCCTTGTAAGTCTTAGGCTCATCATCTTCCATAAGGAAGAGATGTTTATCATTAATGATGAGAAACTCATATTGCTCGGGAGCGATTGGAGCATGGGTTGACCTACGCAATATCAGTGATATAGTAGGCTATTTCAAGCTTACACTATCTTGTGTAATAGGTGTAAGAATAATCAATTGATTAACTATTTGATCTTTTTGAGTGCTTAACTAAAGATTATTCCCACTTGGTTTTCCAAGTATATGCTCCTTCTTGAGGAATTGAGAATTTCCAAAACAAGGACTTTTTGTTCCTTGGGATCATTAAAGATATACCCCATAGTCTCTTTAGGGTAACCTACAAACCAACACCTATCAGACTTAGCACCCAGCTTATCTGAACTCATCCACTTTACATAAGTAGGATAGCCCCAAACTCTCAGGTGAGAAAGAGTGGGTTTCTTACCATACCATAATTCATATGGAGTTTGATCAACTTATTTAGAGGGCACTTTATTTAGAATATAAACTTCAGTCTCAAGTGTATAATCCCAAAAGGATTTACCAAGTTCAACTTTGCTCATCATGGATCGAACATATCGAGTAGGGTTCGATTCCTCCTTTCTAACACTCCATTGTGTTGTGGTGTATAAGGAGGTGTCCACTGGGATAAAATACCATTATCCCTCAAATAATCCTAAAACTCTTAGCTTAAGTATTCACTTCCTCCATCAGATTGAAGGGTTTTGATACTTTTCCCAAGTTGTTTCTCTACTTCGGTTTTGAACTCTTTAAATTTCTCAAAACACTCAGACTTGTGCCTCAAAAGGTATAAATAACCATATCACGAGTGATCATCGATAAAGGTTATGAAGTAGACAAAACGCTCGTATGCCTTAATGTTCATTGACCACATACATTGGAATGTATTATTTCTAAAGTACCAGTCGCATGCTGACCCTTTCCTTTTAAAGGATTTTTAGTCATCTTCCCCTTTAAACAAGGTTCGCATGCACCATAGGATTCATATTTTATTGGGCCTAAGTCACCACATTTATGTAAATAGTTAAGCGAGTCTTATTTATATGGCCTAGACAACAATGCCATAAGTATGCGAATTTCTCATTATCCAATCTCAATTTCTTAACAATGTTCATATAAATTTCAGTTTTAGTATCTAGAACATAAATGAAATCAATTGAAATTCAAAAAGCATAAAGAATATTATCACGTCGAATTTGACATTTATTTTTAGAAAATAAAATTCAAAACCATCTGTTGCTAGATGCGCAAATGAAATAATACTCTTAGTGATAGTAAGAATATAATAGCAATTGCTTGAAACTAAAACTAGGCCACTAGGAAAATGAAGGCTATATATCCCTACAACTGTTGCAGCAATGCGTGCTCCATTTCCAACTCTTAGGTCCATTTCCCTCTTTGCAAGCCTCCTACTATTCCGCAATCCCTATAGAAAAGTACAGATATGAGTATCACAACCAATATTTAATACCTAAGTAGACTCATCGGGAACTGTAGAGAAACTCTCTATCACAAATGTACCTGAAGTAGATGCCTCACTTAGCTTTAACTAGTTTAGTAATCTGAACCTTTTTATCCTTTTTCTAGTGGCCGGCCTCGCCACATCGAAAGCAGGCATTTTAAGTTCCTTTCTTACTGTTCTTTTTCTTACCGAATTTCTTCTTGGCACTCAGACCCTTTCCAAAATGGGACCCACCCTAGGAAGGTTTGTTTTTCTCAACCCAAGGTAAAGCCTTTGGATCTTAGGCTCTACCATTTTCAGCATGTTGACCAACTCAGGCAATGTTGCATCAATCTTGTTCATATAATAGTTAGTCAAAAATTGTGAATAAATATCAATTAATGAGGCATGAATCAGATCCACAGTTGATTCATGATCCATCACAAAACCTAGTCGAGTCAGCTTCTCTAAATAATCCAATAGTTTAAGAGCATGATGTGGTGCTGAAGTGCCAGCCTACTTCTTCATTCCAAAGAAGAGTTTTGATGTATCAAATCTCTCAAACTTGGCTTGCTATGAGAAGAGCTCACAAAGATGGAGAATCATGGTATCAGGGTTCATGCTCTCATGCCATTTTTTAAGCTCATAATTCATGGTAGCTAGCATTATGCATGCTGTTGTTTAATGATCCTTTCAGTGTTTCTCCCATGTCTCATGTTCATTAGCATTAGTTTTAGCATCAGGCTCATCAGGGATGGTCTCCTCTAAAACATAAGCTATCCTTTTGGATCTAAGGACTATCCTCACCGCCCTGAACCAATGAGTAAAGTTTGAACCATCTAGTTTATTGTCAAGAATTGAGTGAAGATTTATGTTTAGATTCTTTGTTCAACCCTCATATAAGCTAGAATTCGTTTAGACATTAGTATATGTACATGCATTTAATATAGGTCTTTAATTAAATACATAACTCCTACTATTTTCTCGACATTCAAATAGCCCCTTCTATTTAAATTCGAGAAATTTGGTTCAACTAATTCTCCTTAGTAGGTAGCATCCATAGCCACTCATCATGACCCCCGTTATAGCAAGTTAAGCCATGACAAGACAACCATGGTTGGAACTCGTCCATTTGCATCTCATGCAATTGCTAATCCATTTGAGTTCTATTTCTCGAGACATACGTACCTAATTGTATGACTTCTCAAATGTGTCTTCAATTTGGCTTTAACTCCAATGATATGGACAACTAACCCATTTTGGTTAAGGGATAAACCCTATCTAGTCTCATAACCAAACATAGGTTAAGGGAACACATGTTGTACATGTGCTTACATCCGTTAATAAGGTTCGTATCACGACATATGATGGGAAGACTATCTACTACCTTAATATTATTGAAAAAATTTTATTGGTGCCGCTGGTCTCACCCTATTCTAGGTCTTATACGATGGATATAATTATGAAAATGATGATTCTAGGTTATTTTGAATTTTTAACTATAAGGGAACATGCTCGGGACTGATATATCATAATCATTCCATTATACCAAGACTCCATATACCATGCAAAACAAACAATGTCCATGTTTAAGTTTTTGCACTTATGTCTATAAGTTATAATTTAACAACTTAAACGACGTTTGTAAAATCATATGCTGAATCCAATTCCTATACTAGAAATCGACTAAGTCATAAAACTCCCTTGGGTGCTTTCGAATGTAATTCCGATGGAGATTTTTAGGTAGGAGGGCCCCTTTAAAGTGAATGAGTAGCTAAGTCCAATCCTGGCCAAAATAACCATAGGCAAATCGATTCGTTATACCACGGATAACTATGATTTATTGATTTCGGTCTTTAATTGAGTAAAGTAGAAGACGAACCTCAATTAAAGCATTTACACATGTAGTAAAACATTGTTAATTTTATATAATAATCACCTAGAAATAGTTTGAGTATAACCTTAATCTAGTTATCACATTATTTTCTATAACAGGAATTGAAACCTAAGTAATGTATATCATACTTTAATAAATTAATAAACAATATAATTTTAACATATTATAATCAATCATGCATAGCATAAGGTAGGCTCTGATACCACTGCTGGTTAATCAAGTCTGTAATTGAACATGCAACGTTGCAAGGCGGAATTTCTGATAAGTGTATAACTTCACTTATTATCATATTAATTTTACACACTAAAAACTATAGTTTAAGTCATTTTTATACTTCATATAAAAGATTTCATGTGGTATGTAGTTGTTTTTTATGCAAATGCAGATACTAGGTAAATCTTGGGAGTAAAATGATCTAAAGTGGAATTCTATGAAAAAAGAGTGAAAAAG
>CATIWQ010438025.1:0-20886 GCA_949673415.1 Euphorbia schlechtendalii
ACTCCTTTTAGTATCCCAAACACTTAAGTATTCCGGACGGTTGTTACGTAACAACCGTCCGCAATACTCAACGTCAACTCCGCCCACACTTTCACCAACGGTTTTTTCTACAAGCCTCGCAAATAGTGCGACCCTATAAGCCCTTATTGCACTAGTGATGGTTTCTTATAACATGGAGAACAATGAGGTAATATATTTTGTTTTAATGTCTTTTATTTTAATGAATCGAGTATGTTACTCGAAATTTGAATAGAGGAAGTATGTTTTGGTCACTTGGATTGCGAGCGCGTTATTTTTCCTTTTCGCTGTTTCTGTTGATTTTCGGGCCGATACCAATGTTTCTGTGTTGCTGCGGCATGTGATTTGGTTTGTATTTCTTGGACACAACTACTAGCTTTATGCAGCAGCTTCATTTATAGCCATTTGCTCTTAACTTGAATCAGCATGAATACTGAATATGGCACGAATCAGTAATTTGAAAAACTCCCATTTGCTCTCAATGGGAGTTTTTCAAGATGACAAAGGAACTGTCCAGAGTCAATTAGAAAAGAAACAGAAATTTGAAAATGTGAACACTTCTCTTAAAGATGGAACTTCATCTAGTAATGGCTCATAAGACTCCCCAGGTACGCTCTATTTTTTACCTTTTTAACGTATAGGGTATAAATTATAATGGTCAAAAACTTGAGATATCAAAGCATCTTCAAAATGAAGTCCTGTTTGTTTATGATTATATTCTCATATTGTTGTTTTGCCAATTTAGAGATATTAGTCAACTGTTGTTGAGATAATTGAATATGTTTATAAGTAAATGACTTTCGGTATTTTAGTTAGAAGCTGTCAAAACCTAAGTAGCACGGAAACTCCTAGATACGTACATTTCCGTTGATAATAAAAGCTGGAAACTCTTTTCCTATGATAATAGGAAATCGTTCAAAAAAATTACAGTCCTATTTTTTTACTACCACACTTTTAAAATAAATTTTCTTTCAGTTTATATTTCCAGTCAATGTTTTGAAAGTTTTTCATGATTTCTTGAACTATGTAATGTTTATTGTGTAATAATTCTATTTTCAAATAGTAAAAATTCTTGCGAATACTTATTTATTTTTTGTGTATAAATGATGTGTACAATTGAATAATTAAAAATATTGTTCTTAGTATGCTTTTAAGCTGATAATTATGACAAAGTTGCATCAAAATGTCACTCTAAAAGACTAGGTTATATTTTTATCCTAGGCATATATTTGTTGCTTCTTAAATAACTGCAAAGTTCTGTACAGATGTATATAATTTCATTTACATCATTGTTTTAGGCTTCGGCAAAGATTAGCTATTAAGCAATGTAAGTCTAGCTATTAATCTCTCATCTGTTTTTTTGCAGTACTCTATTACGGAGCATTTCAAGAAAACCGATTTTGCTAGACTTGACTTTAATAACCCTATAATCCCCAATTTACATCATATGTTTCAACTGTGCTCTTGTTCAAGTAAGTTGCTTAATTTTTAAAATTTTTTTCTTCTGGGTTTAGGAACCACAAAAGCACAGTGTAAGTTTTCCATTTTTGAACTACTTGGTATTTGATGTGAGATTTAGTTGACATGGATTGGAGGCTATCTCAGCTTGTGCAACTTTTTCCATGTTCTTGCGTTAAATGTTTAACGATACTAACAATATGTGTGTATTTTCTTAATGGGTTGTAATCTACTAGGATTGTTTTGTTTGGATGCAGTATTTTCTTTTATTTGGAACACGGCATAATTAAACACTACCCGTATTCTGCCCACATCAATTTGTTATGCTTGTGTTACACTTATTAATTATCAACTACTGTATCTTAAGAAGTTTACTTCATTTTATTATTTTCTATATAATGTAATTGTGTTTTGGGATAATATTGTTTTGGGATAATATTAGCAACTGCTGTAAGTTTTATACTTGGGTTTTTTAGCATACTAAATAATAAATAGACGGTAATTTGAATCCCTTTGCAACATGTCTCTATATTGGTTGATAAAAAAGTTGACAAGAATGTAGAAAAAGTGGGTACGTCCAAAAGTGGAGTATTGCTAGATCAGTTGTAAATATAAGAAGTCATATGGCTTCTTATATTTACAATAAGCTCTTGAAATGCTATTAATCTTAATAATACAGGCATTAGAATGGAATCGTATGAAATCTATATAAGTAGCTCCCTTCAATCCAAATAATGTATTTGTTCCACCATTTTCATTTTATTTTTCTATTAAATAATTTGCAACAGATATTGCAAGGGTTCAACACTTGCAAATCTGCAAGAAGCTATTTTGCAAGGGAAAGTTCCGTTGCAAATCTGCAACGGAAAATTGCAAGTAAAATTCACTTGCAAAACTGTAACAGAATCTACAACGGAAAACATATTCGTTGCAACTTTGCAAAGGAATTGAAAACTGTTGCAAAGTGATCTGCAAGCACGTATATTGCAACGGAAGCCATGTCGTTGCAAATCCGTTGCAAAACATCATTTCCGTTGCAATATCCGTTGCATATCACTGATTTTCTTGACAGGAGAAATGCACTAGCTTAGTGGTAGGGTGTGACTGGTTTGTCTTCAACGATCAGCGTTCGACTCCCCTCGTATGCTTTTTTGTCCATATTTAAGTATTTTTTTCTTTTAATATATCATATTAAAAAAAGATACTTAATTACAATCAAATTATATATAGTAAAAAGTAAATCCAAGAGCCATCGACTCTCAAAATAAAAAAGTAATAATTAAATATTTAATAACTTTTTTATTAAATAAAAATAAACATATTAATTTTTCAATTAAATTTATCATTTATTAAAAGAATTAGTAGCCAAACAATTTAAAGTTTTAGTTGGTTCATGTGTTATTGTATTTCCAAGTCAAATTTAAACAATTATCGCAAGTTACCTTGAACACGTAATAGCATAAAATATGAAATAAATTGAGTAAATAAGATAATTTCAATTATTCTTTTAAAACTAAATTTGAATTATTAATTCCAAGTTCAACTTTATGTGCTATAGTCATCATGAACAAATTTTGATTCAAATCTCATGTTTCAATATTTCGGTAGAAAGTAGAATACTTAAGAACTGATTTAGTAAAAATTGAACAAAAAATGCTAAATATGAAGTTTAGTGAAAATTAGTACTACCTAAGTGTAATGACAATTTATAGTTAGAATTAATATTAAGAATGATCATTAAACAATACCCAGGTAACAGCTCAATACTTCAAATATTTAGAGAATTCCAAAATCACGCACAAAAATAAAAGTTGCTTTTGTAGATAAGATATTTTGTTTTTAATTCTTCGATAATCTTTCAACGGTAATTTATGTCAATATTACAGTGACACATATATTGCAAATTTGGTTCAAATTTTGTCAAAATTATAGTAGTTTAAAGAAACAAAACATATTTTTTCGTTAAAATGGAACCGTTTTTAAAATTTAACTCTGGAACCAATAATAATACATGAACTTTTTTACTTTTTAATGAAATATTAAATTTAACGTTGAAAAATTTTATACATACATCTAGTTTTACGAAGGCCTATATTTTATTTCCGCTCAGGGCTTCAATTTTTAACGAGACAGCCGTGTTACATATATTTACATAAGAATATTAGATCTAGGTTATGAAATAAGCTTTCCCTGCAATTACTCCCCTGTACTCCTAAAATCACTCTTAAAATTACGTCCATATTTTGTAACATGCCCAAGCATAATAAAGCATTAGAAATTTATAAACCAAGGTGTACGCTTTGAGAAGTAAATAAACATCCAAAAAACAACTATCTACTTCAGAATATAGATCCAAAACCGAAATCCACAAATGATGTACTCCTTAGCGGACTTTAAACAACAATCTAATTACATAAGCTCAACCTCGAGTTAAAGAACCTCAAATACGATAAGAAGAAGAAAAGGAGAAACACTCCAAGAAGAAATGAACCAAAACAGATGACAAAAAATACAGTTTGGAAAAACAAAATGAGGCTTGAACATAGAAGTAACAGAAACAGAAACTCAGAAGAGCCATAAACTATGATACCATGCTCTACCTTTAGAGACTACATTTTGGATAAACTACAATGTGTAATTTGTATGATGAAGTTATACACATTTATACAAGGATATTAGTTCTAGATTGCGAAAGCAATAAACTTTACCAACAATCTCTCCTAAATTACTTCTAAAATCACTCTTACAATTACTCCCGTATTGTGTACAAACAATAACCTTTCCAAATTCTAGATCATGACTAATGTAATTCCTAAAGATCAAAATAAAAGCTAAATAAACTTACATTACCATGGACTAAATCCTTTATTAGGATTATATAAGCATTCGATTTGAATTTTAAGCAATTATTTGGTTCATATGTTTTTTTTGCATTAAAATTGCATAGATAGACTAAAATTTAAAATATCGTTAAGTTGAACATTTTAAATGTTTTATAATTTTATGAACTTGAACTGAATCTTAAGATTCAATTTGATACACGATTTCACAAAAATTTGAAATCTGTATCTTGATTCAATATTTATGATCAAGATGCTTCGATCCGTTTATATTATTCCGAGGTACATAGGAAATGAGAGGAATTTATTGTTTCTAGTAAAAATAGAACGATTTCACAAGAGCGTCCCATCAACTTGATAATAACTTTGGAAAAGATAAGATGGTAATCCAACAAATAAATATTGAATCACTTTAAACATAAAAGATAAATATTGAAATACTTGTAACATGAAAGAGCATTCTTGCTTAGCATCATAGAATTCCGTGTACCTTTCTGTTTGGTTCGTTGCAACTTCATGGAGATTGCTAGTCAGCAACATTTTTGTTCTGTTTAATTCCTATACATAAGCGATCATTTGCGTTCAAGGTCTGTCCATAAGTTCTTCTTCTACTTCCAAACCCGATGCCAAATCCATCTGCATTCCCTTGGCAATCGCTCTTTTTGTCATTCTTATTGCTGTTGAACCCTGCCAAGAACACCACATAAGGATAAAGTAAGTGCAATGCATGTTTATTCCTAAATGAAATTTGACTTTCAAGTAGCAATAATATTTACTAGATCATTTGAAAAAAAAAAGTATATGATATGATTGTTATTGCAGATAGTAAATGGAAAAGCAACAAAATCTATGGCCCTTCAATAGTATTAAACAAAAATGTATTTCTCTAAACAAAATGCTCTTGTTTCAAATTGTCTTTTCAATGCTCTTGCTTTAATACAGGCTTCACCCAGCAGGTTCAATTTACAAGGCCTGAAGCATTGTACATATTTGCTATAACATGTTAATTAAACTGGAGAGAGAGAGAGAGAGAGAGGGAGAGGGAGAGGGAGAGAACAACAAACAACAAAGAAATGAAAAATGTTAAGCGGCTCCAGTAAACATACCCATTGGCTAAATTCACTCACGTCCAGTGATTCATGCTTTTGTAATGGCAATTCTAGTACTGATTTAACGTTCACTTCACCATTGGAAGTGCTCTTCTTAGAGCAACCTCATTTGTTGGCCTCAGGCTGCATGAGGTGTTTTCCTAAATTATGTCCTGGCCTGGACATTTTGTAGGGCCTTTTTTGTTCGGTTGCTTTTCTTTTACGTATTCATAAAAAAAATGTATGTGGGAATGGGTTTAGTTCAAGTGGTTGAGCATCTAATTATCAATAGATTAATGGTTTTTACCACACCGAAATAAACAAACTGTATTTTTTCTTTGTTTATTTGTATTTTTGCAGCAAGTCTACCAATATGATGAGGGTTCGATCCATTAGAATGCATAGTTTTTTTTTTTTTTTTTGTCTATTTATATATTTGATATAGGAAAATAAGAAAAAAAATCTTACTAATTTATTCAAGTTAGTTATTTTTTAACAACACACATTATGACTAGCTGGATTATTACTTCATTTAGACTATAAATTCATTGAGAGATAGATTTTAAAAAACATTAAAAAACAACAACCATGTTATAATTATTTTTAAGTTTCTGATATTAACTTTTAATATGCGATTAACATAAAGGTTATTGGATAATATACTAGTAAAATACTTTTTATTTATACATATAATAAATTGTCATTTTGTCAAATGTTTTTTAATATTTGGTTTGATTGAACGAAGGTCATTATCATTAAGATTGGGAGCGAAAAAAGCTTTAAACAAGGTGGACAAGAACAAACTCAAGTTCTCCTACTTGTCAAAGAACTAGTTGCTCTAGTAAGCAAATACGAAACATGGTTCGTAGATCTATTGCTGAAAATAACACGAATAGTAGAAAAATGTTTGATCAAAGTTCTACAATCATCAAGAATCAAACCAACGAGCGAATCATATACCAAATATTCAAGGCGTTCACCACATTCAACACATTTAATTCGAGGAAAACATGATCGAACCCATTACCTTTGAGCCAACTCAGAGTCTCCCTATAACTCATAGCTTTAGCAATGAATGGATCACCACCCCCTTGCAGCAAAAAGGATCTCTCTGAAACAACATTTCTAGCTGAAACCCTTACCACACAACCATGGCCAATGGATTTTCTTGAATCGAAGAGGCTTGCACCCATGTTGCACTTCAACCAACTAGTTGGTAGACACCTTCATTGTCGAGGACCTGAATTACCTCCATTCTGGACTGCACAAACATTAGTTGCTATCCCTTCTTCTAAGAATCCTAGCCCATGACAAACCACTTGACAAGACGCACGAAGAAGGTTGTTCCAAACGAAGTGGTTACGACGAGCCCAAATACCCACATAACACACAATACTTTAGTCAAGAAATTTGTCCCCTTAATATGTCACTAGACCCACTAGGCCGAGATCGACGAGATACTCGATGGCTAGCCTTCGCACAAAAATGTTTTTAATATTAATGTGTGGTTTGCTGTAAAATATGGAGCAAAATATAAATGATGAATGAAATGAAAACTTATAACTTTGTAAAAGGAAAAATATGACATTGTTATTTATTAAGATTGAAACTTATTTATACATGACCTGAATCATAACTCAAATTCAAATCAAAATTATCTTATCATATTTTTTTACTCAATCTAATCCTCTAATAAAATAATCTTAAATAACCATAAAATCTTAACTTACTTTGTAAAACATAAAAGCCTAGTTATAAACTTCAAATTCAAATTCCAATTAACACTCCTCATTGACTTTGAACTTGTAGTATTTCATTTTAATTTATTGATAATTGGTAAAATATAGCTAAGCGTGTGACACCCAAACAACTTGAAACTCTAGTCAGCTTAGATCACCCTGGTGCATAAATAGACTAAGTCAAACTCATCTCATTGAGGAGACCAAGATTTCACTATTCGAATGGATCGCTTGAATCGCCTGTGCATGTTGAGGAATAAAATCCAACTCAGATTCTATCTCATATGTTTAGTCCGGAAGAAAAGCAATATGTCCTAATCAGGGCAATCTTTTATCAGGATTAAAATTATCATACTTAGGAGATATTCATCTATTTAGGCAAGGGTCTTATTCGAGATACAACTCCCTCTCCTAATCTATTTAGGAGTTATCAATATCTATATAAAGGCCCCTTGGACAACATTCAAGGTAAGCAGTTCAAAACAAAAAAACTCTATGTCTCCTCTCTTAAATTTGTCGCTAACTTAAGCATCGGAAAGTTACACTGGTCACAAGGCTAGTCCCTCATATCAAATCTCTATTTTGTAGTAATCTTTAACCCTCATAGAGAGGAGATTGCGAAGAAACAATGGATCAAAGATTGGTGCGATGAGCGTGGATTGAATTTACTTGCTCATGAGAGAATTTCAATTTATCGAAAAAAACATTCAACATTTAGAAATCAAATGCATATTGTTAAATCATGTCTCGTGTTGAGAAAGATGGTGAGATCAACACTTTCCAAGGAGAGAATCATCAAGGTCATGGTTTTACTTCTCTTAGCACGATCACAAATTCCACCGTAGATACTTTTACAATAGGAGCTAGCACCGTCAACACCAGCTCCTCAAGCGGGTAGTTACCTCTCCTCACACTACAACAAAAGTACAACATGCCCCATGAGAAATAAAAGTTATTGACGGAATTTATCATCGACAATTTTTGCAACTTGATGTTAACTTTTAAGATATGCACATAAAAGGATTTCAGGTGGCTAGGCGAGATACAAGGGCTATGATAAATCTCATCGACGATATCGAGGAGGCCTCACATGGTTATATGCCCCCACATATTTACTCCCATATATCTCGCACACCAATAACTCCTATATTCAACCTGTTGATTAGCTCAACTATAATTTTGCTTGAGGTGTCCCAATCGTAAGTTCACATACAGAAAACAATATCTCAACTGAGCTCATCTACTCCCCAAGTGGATCAATCAACTCAACTATCTCTCGTCTAAGGTTTGATAACTGTTATGTAGTAGTGAAACATACCTTTGTGGGAAATGATAAAGTCCTAATATCAATGCGGAACCTAATAGCTATACACAACGTTGAACCCGAGCTGGTTCCAAAGATGAAGAAAAAGAAGTCAATAATGGAACGTAATGATGATGAAATTGAGCCAGGTTTTGACAAATAATTCATTACATGTTTTTCCAAGTTCGTGGTCCCGTTCAAAGAAGCATTAACCAAATCTAACCATTCACCTTTTAAGAAGAATATCCTAGAGGAAAATGTGCCAAATCTCATCTTTCCACCAGTATATGAAATATACTTCGGCAAAGATGACCCAAGCCTCCATGTCTTTCACATTAAGAATATAATGGAGATATTGGGAGCAACTGAAGCTTATATGTGAAAATATTTCTCATCCTCCCTAGGCTCCCCCATAACAAGATGATTTACAACTCTGCTCACCAATTTAATTGGAAGTTAGGAGAAACTAAGCATGTATTTCTATAAGCACTTCTTAGGATCTACACCAACAAGTTTTGTTTCTAGAAGACATTGATAATGTACAACAATCAAATGAATCTTTGAGAGATTTCATTAACCAATTCAATAAAGTATGCTTTGAGGTTAGAAATCCTGACTTAAGCTCAACCAAAGAAGCCATGCTGCAAGGAACCAAAAATCGTACTTTAAGACATGCCATCATAACCACGCATCCAATCAGAATAACTCAGATGATTGGCATAATCAAAGATCTAATTGAGGCGGATGAGATGAAATTGATTTGAAAAAGACATAACAAGGAGTCCTCTAGAAGAGATGAAATACCCTGATATGATGATATGGGTAGAAAGAAGAGTCAAGGCGGTTGAAGTTACCATGACAAAGAAGAAGAAGACATGCCTAAGCTCAATGCCCCCCTCAGCCAAATCTTGATAGTTATCAAGAAGACACCTGAAAATTAAAATTTTGAATTTTTTCAAAGTCCTTGAAGGATAAACTCCAAAGAGGGATTATAACAAATACTGCGAGTATCATAGAGCAAGAGGCCACAATACAAATGATTGCAGATGACGGGAATCAAGGAACACTAATAATCTGACATAAAAATGACAAAGATTTGAAACTTGAGTGGCGAGATCCATTTCTTATTCCCATTACCATTTCTAATTCAAGGAGTGTTCAAGCAGCTTTGATGGAACAAATTAAAGGGATTTCAATGATTCAAAGTTCAAGTCAGTATACAATAAATTCTAACAAAGCAATCTTAAGAAAAGAAGAAGAATTCTTAAGTTTGATCTAAGTATGGAATGGTGGTTACAGACTTTGTCTGATTGGAGATAGCTTAACTGAGGTTTGGACACACTTGTGTAAATCACATGTTAACCCATTGAGATCTTGGCTAATTCTTATTAGATCAATAACATGATGAAGTGGTTGCTACATATTATCTTATTTTAATTGAATTATATTTCTTTTATTATTTTATATAGTTAGTTTATATTTCAAATTAGAGTAGGATTAAATTCCTTAAAGCATAAGAAAATAATCCTACTCTAATTTGAAATATAGACTAACTATATAAAATAATAAAAGAAATATAATTCAATTAAAATAAGATAATATGTAGTAGCCAATTCATCATGTTATTGATCAAATAAGAATTAGCCAAGATCCCAATGAGTTAACATGTGATTTACACATGTGATTTACACATGTGTGTCCAAAGCCCACTTAAGCTATCTCCAATCAGACCAAGTCTTGAACCACCATTCCATACTTGGATCAAAATTAAGAATTCTTCTTCTTTGCTCGAGATCACTTCGTTAGAATTTATTGTATATTGACTTGAACTTTAAATAATTGAAATCCATTTGATTTGTTCCATCAAACCTGCTTGAACACTCCTTGAATTAGACATGGTAATGGGAATAAGAAATGGATCTCGCCACTCATGTTTCATCATATCTTTGTCATTTTTATGTCCAATTATTGGTGTTCCTTGATTCTCGTCATTCCCTCTCTCTTTAAAAATGATTCACCCTCGAATCATGCTCAACGTCAAGGAAATCTTTGACATTCTTTAGAGTGCTATCGTCTCTTCCGAATTACTCATATAAATCTGGTGACTCGGTATAGATGGTGTATGCACAAAATGAATAAAATATTTGAACACTCGAATAGGACGTAGCTCACGTGGAATCTCATTTAGAAAATTAACCTCAAATTTCTGTATTAAAGCGAAAACCACACTAGGAGGAGAATTGTTAAATTTAGTTACAACAAAGCTAAAACCATTGCAATGAAAAGAAAACATCTTCAAATTGGCGATTTCATATAGCTTTGAATCTCTAGTGTTGGCATAAAAAGTAATGGCTTTTACGGTGCTCTTACCTTCTTCTCTTCTCAAAACTACTTCGCTCACCCTACTAGCTTTTTCTCTCATATCTTCTCTCTTCTCACCCTTACTGATTGTATCACTCTTGTTTTCTTTCGCTTTAACCAAAACCCCTTCCTTAGATATTGAATTTTGAATATGAAGCTGATCTTGGTAAACTTGCTCTGGTATTAAAGGTAACAAGATGTAACATTTTCCTTCATTAATGAGGGTGATTTTATTCAATTTACCATCATGCTTGGCACTATGATCTAAATACCATGAACGACCCAAAAGTAAATGACAAGCTTGCATCGATACCACATCACATAAAACCTGATCCGTAAATTTACTAATTGAAAAATCAACCAAGATCTGTCGAGTCACTTTCACCTCATCATTATCATTAAGTTGAAGTCTATAAGGGCTTAGATGTCTAATTGTAGGCAGAATCAACTTCTCAACCATGGTAGGACTAGCAATATTACAAGAACTATGAATATCCACAATCATACTACACACTTTATCTCGAACACGACAACGAGCATGAAAGATATGGTCTAAATTTAGTTCACTCGTTCCTTGAAATTGCGGAACTTTAAGTTTGATGACATGACGATCTTTACAAGAACGTTCCTTAGAGATCCTTCTCGAGTATGGATCAGATTGCTCTTCCTCATAACCATCCTTGATGTAAGTATGTTGCTTGTACTTTTTGCATGTACCCTTAAAATCTATTTGCTCAAGCTCATCTTTATTCTTAAACAATTGTTGATTTAATTTATTTATTCCTACAACAACTTTCCTTAGCACTTTTGGATCCACCTCATAGGAGGAGAATTCCAAGTAATCCATGATCTTTTGTATTATCTTGATCAAGTTCAATTAATCAAGCCAAACAATATCGAATAACAAAGAAGCAAAAAGGTAGTAAAAAAAAATATAGCTAAAATTAAGAACCTATGAGAGAAAAAAATTGACGAGAAAAAAAACAACTTCAAAAATACTAAATAATCTAGAGAAAAATTTAGACAAACTAGTTTCCCTAATTTCAAACCCAAATTAGATAAAGTTGTATAACAAATTTTGATGTGATGTTTTCTGAAAAGTTTTAGAGCTATCTCTTAAAAGTCTAATGATTTTTGAAACACAAGAATCTGAATTGTAGAGAAAAAGTTATGACGAAAAGAATAAACCTGGACAAAAATCAAACCACAATTCAAACTGTGCTCTGATATCAATTGATGTGAATCCGTCTACGCCGAACTCAATGAATGTCCCAACCGTGAATTGAGGTTTATGAAACATAAAAAGATAAGATAAAAGATTTAAAATCAGAGTATGAAATAAAAGTAGCAATAGTATAACCAATCCTACGAAATAAAACGAACAATCAAGTTAACATATAGTTAACGCAACCTTTCAAATTAGATGAAAGAACCTGATATGGGGTTGATTCTCAATTGTCTAGCCACAACAATTGATCACAATCAAAATAAGACTTCAAGAATAAGATCACAATCACTCGAACTTAAAGAAGAAGCTGAAATTCCACAAAGGAAATCTGAAATTTTATTAATCATAAAAAACTATCTAATACAAATACAAATATATCTATATATAATACCACTAACCCTATAGCATGAAATTATAAGTAGAATTTGCCCAAAAATAAAATACTAAAGTCCTAATAGCTTTAGGACTAATTTCCTTTTAGCGTAAGATAATAATCCTATTCTAATTTGAAATATAAACTAACTATATAAAATAATAAAAGAAATCTAATTAAATTAAAATAAGATAATATGTAGCAATCACTTCATCATGTTATTGATCCAATAAGAATCAGCCAAGATCCCAATGGGTTAACATGTGATTTACACATGTGTGTCCAAAGCCCACTTAAGCTATCTCCAATCAGACCAAGTCTTGAACCACCATTCCATACTTAGATCAAAATTAAGAATTCTTCTTCTTTGCTTGAGATAACTTCGTTAGAATTTATTGTATATTGACTTGAACTTTGAATCATCGAAATCCCTTTGATTTGTTCCATCAAAGTTACTTGAACACTCCTTGAATTAGACATGTTAATGGGAATAAGAAATTGATCTCGCCACTCAAGTTTCATATCTTTGTCATTTTTATGTCCAATTATTGGTGTTCCTTGTTTCCCGCCACTTAGCAAACATGATGCATAACCTGATCACATCTAAAAAATTTAGTGAATCCGTAAAAGGAATAACTAAAAGAAAAGAGAAAAAAAAATCCAAGTTAGATGACTCAAGAGATGATGGAAAGTTACAAAATTCCAAAGGAGCAGTGTTGGTAATTGTAGTCGGCCCTGAATTTGAATCTCCCAAGAAGGAAAGAAGCCCACCGCCAGTAGAAGCACGAGCGTAGAAAAAAATGAATAGATCAACAAACCTTAACAAAAGAACACTCTGTTAAAGAAACCTCATGCAAACCCAATGGTGTTGGAGGCACTGATAGAAAACTACATCGTTACACGGATTTTGGTGGACACATGCAACTCAGTTAATATAATCACCAAAAAAGTGTTGAAAATGCTTGAAGTCTATCACTCTAGAAACAAGGTGGGACACTCACCTTTAGTGGGTTTAAATGGCCAACCTCTCCATTCGCTAGGTTAAGTCACCTTGGAAGTGGAAATGGGAGATCTAAAGCACACTTTCAAAGGGGAAGTTTAATTCACTATAGTAGACATCTCAATTAGTTTTAATGTCTTTTTGGGAAGATCATTCTTGACAGAAAGCGCCTCACTAATATCTACTCTACACTTGGTATAAAATATACCAACTGTTGAATGGGTGACAGTAGTAGTGGGGAACACACAAGTGGCGCAAGAGACATACTTTGCATCCATTCAAATTGAACAAGAGGAAATCGATCAAGAAAACACTCCCACAATCGAGCTGATCGAAGAACCAGAGGTCTTGATGGTAGCAGTAGGTCGACCCATAAAAATTTCCAAAAATCTAAGTAATGGTGCAAAATTTGAAATTATTAATGTGTTGATTGATCAAGAACATGCCTATTCTTGGTCCTCAAAAGATTTTCTAGGAGTTAAGCCGAAAGTGGCAAATCACAAGTTAAACCTTGATGCAAAAGTTGGGCCAATTAAGCAAAAAAAGCGAAAGCATGCGCCAAATTGTCAGTGGGCTATTGAAGAAGAAGCTGATAAACTGCTCAAGGCAGGACAAATTAGAGAAGTTCATTATCCTAAATGGTCAGCCAACGATGTTTTGGTTAAGATACCCTATGGCTCCTATATGATGTGTATAGAATTCACAGACTTGAACAAAAAAAAACATTAAAGATAGTTATCCATTACCAATCATGGTTCATTTAGTGGACTCAACAGTCGGTTACGCATTCTACTCTTTCTTGGATGCAAAACATGGCTACCACCAAATCCCAATGGTTCTGACCGATGAAAAAAAATCCTTTATCACACATAAAGGAACATACTGCTCTATTTGGCTTTAAAAATGTAGGATACACATACCAGAGGTTGATGAATGAAATGTTCAAAAAAGAGATTGGAAAGTCGATGGAAGTTTATGTTGATGAGTAAGGACGAGACCTCACATGCAGGCGACATACATAAAGTATTCAAAATACTAAAACTATACCGCCTCAAATTCAATCCAGAGAAATGTGTTTTCAGAGTGAGAAGTGGCAAGTTTTTAGGATTCTTAATTTCTCAAAGAGGGATAGAAGTTAATCATGAGAAGATTGAGGCGATTATCAACATGAAACCTCCTAAAACATTGAACGAAGTGCAATGCCTCAATGGAAGAGTGAATTTCTTATGAAGATTTATATCTTTCTCACTAGAGAGATGCATGTTTTTCGACAATACAATATAAAAAAGATAAGGATTAAAAATGAGACAAGCTGTCTCAACAAGCATTCGACAAGTTGAAAGAGTTCTTGAGAAATCGCTCACTCCTCAGTCGACCTCAAGAGGGAGAGACTTTTTACATGTACCTGGCAGCAGATGAGAGGGTTGAAATCGTCTTGATCATAGAAGAAGGGCAAGAACAATTTTTTGTTTATTAGACAAATAAATTACTCTAACGATAATATAATTAATGTGTCAATTATAAAAATATGATATTACAAGAAAAATAACTATTAGTATATTTTTGTATAATTTAGCAGATTATGTGAAATTTGTAAATGTTTCGGTATTTGTTTGTTTTTTAGTTACAGAGTGAACTAAATGTTGGTTGGTGCAAATTGTAACTGAAATATTAAAGGTTAAGAACAACCCTCTATTTACTTTTTGGATTTTTTCAGTCCATTTGTTACTTGCTAATGAGTAATGACAAATCTAACTCACATGCATCTTTTTTGACTTTTTGAACAAAACTTCCGGTTCATACTTCTCCCCGTCTCAATTTTATATGATTTATTTGTCACTATCAACTCTTATTTTACTCCACCAACTTCTCAAACTTGATGAAAGTGAAATCGCTCCCTCAATATTATTATGTATCATGTTGTAATTGGTTTGATTTTTCAAATATTTCAACTTTTTTTTCTTTTCAATTAAAATATTATATGTGATTATGAGTGGGCAAATGCATTTTGTCAAGTTCGGAGGATGGTAGAGACCTTCAAATTTGGAATGGGAAAACGTAAATCATGCCAAGTTAAGGGTGCTAAGTATGTATTTGACTTAAAAACTTATAAAATTTTAAAAAATTAATTCTTTTGAAGAATATAGTGTTTCCTTTTAATTTTATTTTCACCTTTATTTCAATCAAAACAATAAGAATAAACTTTTTGTTAAATTTTAAAACAATAAAAAATTTGTAATTATAGAGGCTTTTTAGTGCTAAAGTTGGGAGAAAAAATTATGATGGAATTTTGTAAATATAACTAATAAATATATTTTTTTAAAAAAAATTGATTTAAAGTTTTTATTGTATTTCATCCGTTAACATTTGGGTAGTGGATATATACATACACAATATGCTATTCAATACACATTTATGGGGTTTTCTATGTATAAGAGGATATATCAATAAACAACCAAGAAAACAACATATTTAGTCATAGTGCATCAAGAAATTCAAGGAGAATTGCTACAATAAAACTATATATAAAGATAATTTGTTTGACATAATGTTTAATATACATATAATTTAATTACACAATATCATATATAATCATATAAAATATTGATAGCATAAACACAATAAAATGTTACCTTGTAGTTCACATGTACTTCGTTGTAAGGTATTGTGAAGTATTCTATGCAAGTTATTGTAAAGTCAACGTCCCAGTAGCGTGGAATTGATTAGGGTTTTTGGAACCACTCACATACACGTGATGTGGCAGTCTATTATATTTATAGCATAATATGAAATACATAATTACACAAAGGTCCTTGGCTTAATATACAAGCATATATATATATATATATCTATCAAGTAGGACATTGTTCAAATATTTTTGTTTATTAAGTTCCTAGATATATCACAAAATTCTTATGTATAATAATTTGTGAATTTCTATACTGATCATATATAATTATTTCTTTTATGAATTTCCTTAATCAATACACATAGTGGATAAGATTAAGAAAAAAATAGTACTGTTTGATCAAATATCTAATTTTTATTATTTAAATAAGTTGACCCTTTTCTGAATAATATTAATTAAGGAAAATAATATTTGAGGGAGAAAAAGAATAATATTTTTTTGATAAAAAAAGAAAAGGAAAAATATATTAAGCACGTAACATGCTTTTTTTGTATTTCAGATAAAAAAAAATGGATGAATTGCTCTATTATCAAAAGCACATCTTCCGAATTTTTTCCTCTTAAAAATTCATTTATCATTCAATCTCTTATTTAACATTTTGTATGCTGATAGATTACAATACAATAGACCTAATAATAATTTTGGAAACTCAAAATTTGAAATGTTCATTTGAATTCGGTTAATTTACACAAAAAAAAAGTTACAAAATTTGTATATAAAATATATTTAATTCTTTAATTTAATATTTTTAGAACGATTTTATCTTTTTTTATCAATTAACTTTTAGGAAAAATTTCAAAATAATGTAATTTCAATCATTTGCAAAATGAAATCTAAAGATTTTTTTTCCTGACTTAAATTTAATTACATATTTTTCCCAAATTTATCTCTCCTCCCTCATTCCTTCCTTTCTGTCTCTCTTGTTGAAGTGTGGATCTTCTAAATGCAAATTAACAATAAATTACTTACGAAAGATTGAATGAATTTGAGTGATGTGCACATTAATTTGCTGTCAATTTTGTATAGTTACAAGGAAAACACTCATAGAAGATAAACAACCCAAATTTATGTTGGAAATATAACATTAAACACAAAGAAAATATTACAATAACACTCACTCAAATACAACACTACAACTCATTCTTATTTTTCTTCTTTTCTCTCTTAAGAAGTTCTTACTTCTACTTTATAATAAACAACTAAACAACTCACCTATTTATAGGTGAATGATACAACTCTCAACTAACACATTTACTAACCACAACATCCAACTAACCACAACTCTCAACTTAAAAAATTAATGGCTAATTGCCGGAATCATCTGGTGAAGCTTTGGCGATGCCAAAATGGGCGGAATTAGAGTCCGAGAAAATAGACCCAAGCCGCTGAGAAGTTGTAATTGAAAGAACCACTGAGATCAACAAGCATTGACGAACCACCGGCGGTTCACATAGAAATCCCACCAAAGTAATAGACTGCGACAACATAGATAAAGAGAAAAGAACACAAGAACATTCAATTTTTGAAGTTTCATACTTATTTGGAATTGAAAAGGATTATTTAGTCGTGGGTTTTCAAAATGAAATTGAAGAAAGGGGAAGGATGAGTTTAATAACGATATATTGAATTCATTAATGGGGAATGTACGGTTAACTGCATCTTTATTATGTCCACAGGTCGTTCATCATCATCATCATCGTTTTTTTTTTCAAAGAAAAAACATTGGATTAACTGCATTTTTTTGGTTAATGAATGTCTAAAATTACCCATGTACGATGATAGTTTTATCTATACGGTGTCAATGAAAAATTTCTTATTTGTTAACGGTTACAAACCCCAGACTCCTTTATTGAAAAAATTCCTCATACATCGTTTTGCAAATGAGTAGTCATTTTTTTTCTTGTAATTTACCAATAAATTATTTTTTATTCACGTTTTACGTTTTTTAAATATAGCAAGACCCCTGAATTCAATTTTTATATGATGTCACCCTGATTTTCGAAAGTTCCAGTTTTTCCCCTAAACTTGGTAAAAATGCAACAGTTTGCTCAAGCCAAAGTCAAAGTAGCCTTTTTTTTAATTTTCTTCGCTCCAATAAAAAGTTGCCACGTCACATTCAAGGAATAAATTGGTTCACTTTTGACAAGTTTAGGGGGTTAAGGGAGCTTTTAAAAGTTCAAAGTGGTATCCAACAAAAGTTGTCAAATTCATGGGTTTGATGCATTTGACATTTTTTTTTCTTTTTGATGAATATGGATTTTCGAAGAGATCGTGTATCGAATCTATGATCTCCAACCTTTGCTTTGGGAATATGTATCAATTGAGTCAAACCTAATTTAATTGAAGTTTATATTTAGGCCATGTTTTTTTAACTTATGATAACTAACCGAACTGAACATTCAATGAAAAATTAAATCTATGCAGAATTAAATTAGACTGAACTGAATTGATAATGATTTATTTATCATAAAATTGTGGGAATTAATTTATTAAATTCAATTATGGTTGGTTTATTAAAAATCAAATTGTTTAGGATTTTTCATCGGTTACTCTATTTTTTTACAAAATAAAAAATATTTTGCTCTTATTATCATTATACGAGTGACATGATATGGGCTGCGGTAATGTCAGAATTTACACCTATTTGTATTTATTTAGCGATCACTCCGCTAGTTTCTTTGATGTAGATAGTGATAATTACATAGTCAATTGTTAGTTTGAAAAATGTAAAGTAATAATAAACATTTAAGATAAAATAATTGAAAAATGTAAATATTTGTTAATTTTTACATGATAAAGATTTCATTTAAAAATATATATTTTTTCTAAGTGTTTTTTATTTTGATATGTAGAATTTTACGGTTCATGTTTTTATGTGACTTAAGATACATTGTTTCTTGTTTTGAGATTTAAAACGAGATTTATTTATTGAAAACACTTTGATGTGTATTAGTTTTACAAACCAAGCAATGTGTTATAGAGTAAATGAATTGAATAATGAATATTACAAATACAATATCCGCAAAAATTGTGTTTAAGAACAAATTGATAGTGCCTCGGGAAAGTAAAGTCAGGTGACGACCCTCAAAATAGTGTCTAGCCGGAGACTTTTAAAATTATGATAATAATCGAAGGAAAATTTAACATCCAGGCTTCAATTGTTTATAAGCATATACAGATTTTATGGTTAAAATAATAATTAACTATTCAGTTCAAAGCAATAATTGTATATTCACATTATACATGACATTTCCTATTGCTATAAATGAAGTTCTCATGTTCTAAGCTCATCAAAAATTAAAAAGTTGATATTACTAAAATAAAACAAAAAAAATTGTTTGAATATATTAATAAAATTTATAAATTCATTTATGGAACTTCAACTTAAAAAGGGAATGCCTACAAAAAAATAATACCAAACGCAAATAAAACGGATTAAAAGTTTTATATAAGTTTTTTTTATAAAAGTGTTAAATCAAGTTGATAATTTATATTCTTATTATTAATTATTTGTATTATATATAATAATAATAATAATAATAATAATAATAATAATAATAATCTATTATCTATTAGTAACGCCTTTTTAGAAAAGTTTAAAAAGTTAATTGCAATTCGATTTTGATTTTCAACTCTTTCTGAGATCATATCGATTATAAAATTCAAATAGCACATATAGTATTTTACAAAAATTTATCATTCTGTAGCTCAATTGGAGAAGATTTAAGTTCAATCATCACCGAATATGTGTGTATGTATTTATATATATAGGGTTAAAATCATCAATGGTACACAAACTTTGAAACTAATAACATAATGATTCATGAACTTTAATATTTGACATAATGATACACAAACTTATAATTTCACTAACATGATGATCAAATTTACCATTTGCCCTAGAAAATAGCTTTGACAATGTCTTAAATGAGTAAATTATCATTGTCAACTTTTCCTCTTCCAGTTATGCCCTTATCTTCTTCTATCTTTCTCCTCTCTTCCTCATAATACCTGCAAGGTTTTTCAACATCCAAATTCCTGTTTTGATTGATTGTTTTTATTTTCTTCTTCCTCTTAATTGATAGTAACCCTCTTTATGTAATAGTATCAAATCTTTATGCAATAGCATCAATCAAATCGTTCTTGTGCTATTATAGATTCTCTTCTTGCCAATTATGCTTCTTTGGATGAAAGAATCGAAAAATCAAAATTTTCTTCTTATTCCTTTCCCTATAGTCTGTAAAATCATCCATTTTTTCCCTCAATAAAATATCAAAGCTCTGTCACAATCCGTACTGAATGCTCCAAAAGGGTTGCCCAATTTAAGCCCCATGTTAACCCTGTTGATTTTTAACATGAAGCTGAAGAAGATGAACCTAAAAAGGTAGGAAAGAAATTGAATGAATCTGAATCTAAATCGTTTTTGCAAAGTCCTTCTGTTGAAAAATTTTGGTCCATAATATCTGCCTCAAGGAATTCTTCATTGGGTGTGGGCTGGAAGGATAGCCATTGTTGATGGAGTTGAAAAAAGTTGCAAGTCACATGAGAAAAGGGGGAAAAGAAGGGAAGAGGACAAGGGCATAAACGTAAAAGAAAAAAAATTAATAACGAAAATTTACCCATATAAGAAGTTTTAAACTTATTTTTTAGGGTAAATGGCAAATTTGACCATCATTTTAGTGAAATGATAAATTTGTGTACTGTTTTGTCAAATTTTAAAATTCATGTATCATTATATTAGTTACGACAAATTTCATATACCGTCAATGATTTTAAATATATATATATA
>CATIWQ010438110.1:0-13343 GCA_949673415.1 Euphorbia schlechtendalii
CAACCGAATTGAACAAAACAAAGAGATGGCTGATTTGATCCGATTGTAATGGGGTTTGGTGCTGCAAAAAGATAGCGGGAGATCTTAGTAAAGCATGGAAGGTCATTGCGGCTAGCAGAGTCGCTGTAACTAACAAACCGTCGTACTTTTCGTCATTGAATTCCAATCTGTTGCCCTCTAGAGGCCAATACTTCTGATACCCGCTTCTGCCTTGTGTTTTCGTATCGATTTCGTCTCCTAGTAAGATGTCTAAAGCAGTGAAACAACCGCCATTATTGATGGTCTTTGAATCCACCTCTACGATTTCACAATCTTTCACACTCTCATCTTCAAATTAGAAACACAGTCTGCACTCCTGAATACATATATGTATATGTTGAGTTGTTGGCCTTTACTCCTTGCCAAAGCTCAATTGCACAAGTGAAGCCGTCTTTTACAAGGCCCAAGTTATCCCTCAAAGTTGTTAACCCCATTTCCAAGTTCAACCTTTATTGAGCCAGGTTTAAGCTCATATAAATAATCTCTTTTCTACTCTGTTTCATCTTGATGGCTGAAATTATCCTGAGATACAACTTGCTCGAAGACGGTTATTTTCTAGAGTTATAAAAGGGGAGCTTCTGTTTTGGTTCCAGGTTCACTGGTTATTTCGTTAAGTTTTTAGGGTTAAGCTTTCTTCTGTGATATTTTTTGCTTGAGCTTGGTTTCTTTGCCTTGGATTTCTGTATTTTCATCTTTTTGAGCTTTTGTGATCTTTTGGCTTGTAATCGGATTTACTGTGTTTTCTTGGTCTTTAGCGTCATTATCAATAATAAAGCTGCTCTCCTTCGTCGCCGGTTGATGTACCTTTTAAGGATAGAGTTTAGGGTGTTCTTTAGTAATCTGCAAGTTGTAAATGATTTGTATGTTTATTGATTGGAATGCATGTTTAGGGAGTATTCAGTATAGTTTATGTCGTAACAATATATATACTATATAAATGTCAGACTTATTATGGACTTGTCCATAGAGTCAAATTAGTAAGCGTTTGTAATTGCATAGAAGAGGCCTATCCTAATTATTAACTACACCAATAATATTTATATTCCAACTACAAAGAAATTTACTTGTCCTTTCGTTTCAGCGTCCATCATGATTAAAATATAAAGATAATCAGTTTCCAAGAAACTTCTTTATATAAGAAATTTACAAACATGTTTTTCAGGAAAAAAAAAAGAAATTCACAAACAATTTTTACATAAAGAAACCCATGAGATAATATGTAGTTATTTCCAGGGGCGGGGGAGGGGCGGGGAATGTGCACCACCGGTGGTTGGAAAATATGAAAAATATAGTATATAGATTAATTAAAATACAGACATATAACATGTATATGGTGAAATGTTAATAATAGTAATATATCCTCCACCGGTGAAGGTGTTGATTGCATTTTTGTCAATGCCCTGGGTTTGAAACTTGTAGTGACTGTTTTTGTTTTTCTTTATTCACCGTGAATTTTTTAATTTCCTTTTGTATTTTTTCCTTTCCACTACTTTTTCTTTCACTTTTGTAACGAGATACTTTTTTCAAATTAATAAAATTGTTCAATATATTCAATCATCTTTATTTTTCAAATATTTTTTTTTATTATTTTTATTTGTTGTCCATTCTCATACATATTTTGAATATGTAAAAGAATATTTTAGTTATCTTTTCATTTTTTATAATATTTTCAAACTTAATAATAAATAATCTTCTTCCACGTTGATTAATGAACCATTTTCTTAAATGTAAACTACAGTCATACCTAGGCTTCATCATACACACTTTAGGATTTTTACGAACATATAATAGTTTTGATGTTAAAAAGATGTTCAATCCCCATTTTTACCCAGATTCATTACATTATGGTTGTTAATTCACCGTTACTTATCTTACTTTATTTGAAATTGCGTCTCACCAGAGCCCAAGTTCTCGTTCCGCCACTAGTTATTTGCCCATCTAGTTCTCGTGGTATATACGCACTGTTTTAAAAGTACCTGCCTAGGCACTATTTTGAGGATTGTCGCCCGACTATGCCTAGCGTCTAAACCCTACCGACTAGAGCCTAAGTCCACCTAGGCCCCAATTAATCTTCAATCGCCCGACTAGCGCCTAACACTTTTTAAAACACCGTAGATACGTGGTATTTAATATATTTCTTTTTTTGCCGCTTTACTAGATTACAAGTGATTGATAAAGATTTTACAACACCCACTTATTTTTGTTCAATTTAGAACAAAAAATAACAGATTGCATTACACGACCAACTCATGGGACAATTGACTTTGCAGTGCACCCAAAGAAGTCCTCGACTCCTTGTGCTTTGTGTTATGACGTTAGTATTCGAAAATCTTCCACATTTACCTTTTGCTTTTATGCTTCTCTTTCCGGTGGGTACCAACCAAAATGTGAACATTAATGCCTAAACTTGCACATATATAATGTATTCTTCTACCAAAAATAATATCACTCCATAAATCTTACAAACTTGTTAAGAAAATAAAATAAATTATATTCAATTTTTTAGGAAAATTAATGATAAATTGTGTTGATAAATTCTGTCATCATCGATGACTCATCAAATTTCCAAGGAATCTCACCTTAATGCTAGATAATTTCTACCTGCCATGAACTAAAACAAAGCTGTAAACTTTTTTCCGTATACGTCGTGAAAGATAAGGATAGACCTGAACCCACCCTTATCGGTGACTAGAGCCATGGAGGAAAGCTTCGAAATAGCAGCAGCGCTCGGAAGCAACATCGACAATCGCTACGTTAAAGGACTTCTTGGGGTGGAAAACATTCGACAGAGAAAGAACTTCTTGGGGTCGATTATGTTAATTGCATAACTAAGCAATAAAGTGAGCGTGTACGAGAGTGGAGATGAGGATCACGGATTTGATGGTTCTCCTTAAAATCAAACTAAAATTTTAAATTTCGACTAATGCATTGAGATGCTCTAATATGGTGTCCTTAGCTGTCTCGATTGTCTTTAGCGCATTTCCTCCTATTGTGACTAGTGCTTTTATTGCGTCTGTGGCTAAGCCTTGGACGTCGATTGCAGTTGAATTTGCCAGCGATTGTGTGCAAGTGTCTTTGTAGAGCGTCTCGTTACATGTTGTCTTGGGCATTCAAGGTTGGAACACAAACAAGAATGGCAAACATGAAGAGTGCAACATAAGACATGTTTATAGATTTCATGATTTTGATCCCTTTGAATGCAATGGTGATTGGTTTACTTGGCTATTTAAATGATTTCAATTTACTAATTAAGAGAAATAGTTTGTTTTTGTGATGCATAGTCTACCACAAATTTTGCTTTACCGTTCAATTAAAATGTAGAATCCATAATTTAAACCCTCTTTTCTTTTGACTACAATTTAATTAAGTTCTTCAATTAAGTTCAATTAAGTTCAGTTAAGTTCAGCTATCTGTAGTTATAAACTTACACTGAAATAAGTTCAATTCAGTTAGGTTAAGTTAAATTAAGTTAAGTTAAGTTAAGTTCAGTTCAGTTCAGTTCAGCTTTCAAAAGTTGATAAGAACATGCCCTTAACTCTATTGTATTTAATATACAGCGGAACCTCGATAAAGTAATATTCGATAAAATAATATTCTCGCTAAATAAATATTTTTCTCTGGTCCCGACTTGGGCTACTTATATTAAATTAATATCTCGTTAAATGCATTAGATAATAACTAAAAATAAATGTATTAAAGACCCATGAAAAATGTAAAGTAATAATTGTTATAATAAATCCAGAATTTATATATATTTTTACACCAATATTAATACAAGACCAATAATTATTTCTTCTTAAAATATGAATCTATAGTTAATTCTTTGTTTTTCTCACCAAAACCAAAGGTAATATGATCCTTAACTCTTTGAAGAGCGAACACAATTTTCGGAATATTTTGTTCATATTGTACCAAATAGTTTGACAATGTAGTCATTGCTTGAAATACCTCATTTGACGATACATATGGGATAATGCTACTGTCATCTTGTTCAAGATCATTCTTATCATCATTATTCAGTACAAATTGAATGATCTCTTCCTCTGTAGGTGATTCCATAACTGCATTATTCTCGTTAGGATAATTCAGAAGATGTTCAATATCCATCACATTTCTATAGCCTAAATTAGAGATGACATCATTTAATTCTTTGACACCTTCATCTAATTCATAAACTTGTGGTTCGGGAACATTGTTTTCTTCCGACCAAATTGTTATTTCTTTCACATCAAAATTCCAAGCCAACTTAGCAAAATTAATAGCATTCAAAATATTAATTTTTTCAGTATTTGATGCTTCAATCTCGAGACCTTGTAGGATGCTTAAATAAAGACAACGACGATAATGAGCTTTGAATGCTCAAATAATCCCAGCTAGGGGAGAGCAAGAAACTAAAGAACCGAACCGAACTTGAGAACCAGATCAGACCGAATCGAATCAGACCGAACAAAACTAAATAGGTTCGGTTCTTGGTTCTAATATTTTGGTAATATGGTTTTAGGTTTGGTTCTCGGTTTTGTGGAAAAAAACCTAATAAACAGAGAACCGAACCTAATTAAAAAAAATTAAGATTCTTTTCTACTTTTACGGTTCATTCATGTTTTATTCTTTACAAGATTTCATAATATAATTTTTTTATATCTTATATGGTAGGTTATTGAAATGGAAAAAGTGTTTTGCATGTTAGTGGTTGTGTTCATTCCTTATATATTTGTTTAATGTCTTATTATAATGATCGTTAAATTTAATTTTGTTTTCTCAAACAATAGTTAATTCTTTAACATGAAAATAATTATTACATTTTTAAATTTGCTATAAAAAAATAGTTAAATTTTTTTTATGGAAATGCAATTTGGTTTTATATGGAACCGAACCGAACCTAAATATTTAGGTTCGGTCCTGACCGAACCAAAATCTATTAGGTTCGGTATTAGGTTCGTAATTTTTCTGTTTTTTGGTTTTTGGTTTATTTGGTTCGGTTCTTGGACCGAACCGACCAATTCTCTCCTCTAATCCCGGCATCACATGGTTGAATCTTAGACGTTGTGTTAGGAGGTAAGAAAAACAACTTTACATTTCTTAAACCTTCAACTATCTTTGGATGAGCTGGGCAATTGTCTACTATTAACAAAACATTTCTGCCATTCATTCTCTTATCAAACCAACCAACATATTCTTGAAAATGTAAGCCGGTCATCCAAGCTTTCTTGTTGGATCTATAAATGCAATTAAGATTATTCATATTTACATTTTTAAAGCATCTAGAATTTGCAAACTTACCAATAATCCATAATGGTACTTTGTCAGATCCATTACCATTACAACAGAGAGCAAGAGTAATTCTCTCTTTGTCTTTTTTACAACCTTCAAGCTGCTTGGTAGCAAGTGAATGATCAGGTTCCAATCGGTAAAATAGTCTAGTTTGATCCATATTATAAATTTCCTTCAATTGAAACTGATCTAGTTTTGACCGTATTCTAGGAAATTCATTTTCAATGTTCTCCATGATAACTGAACCATTTTCACCAAAACATCTATAAGACTTGATTCCATATCTTGACTTGGAACTTTCTAACCAACCAAAAGAGAAGTTGAAATCTGGCTTAGTTTCACCATACATTTTCACGAAAAGATCTTTTGCTTTTTCTTGGATAATTTCCCTTGACATGTTCACTTTCTCTTGCATTTGAAGAAACCACTCATACAAAACTTTCTCCAAATCAGGGTATTTTGCTATTTTATGCCTCTTGGCATTGCAATTTTTCATCTCATTTGATAAATACTCTGCCGAACTTTTAAGAGTGTGTGATATTGTTGATTGACTAATACTCAAATCAAACTTTTATTTCACCCATGCTTGCAAATCTTTTTGGCTAACAGTTGGATTATCTTTCTTATACACACATATTGCATTTCTTATTTTATCGGTTAAAGATGATTTTTGTATGCCTTTCAAATGATGATCGGAAGACATTATCTTAGATTATGGTTTAAACATTTAGCATTTTTCTTTCATAGTTAACATAAAATCTCTTCCTATTCTATATACATGAATACAATTACATATATACAATACATTGCACTAAATTTTCTTACATTTCCAAGATTTGAATACAATAATACATAAGCAAATATTACACTTTTTAGTTTTTTTTGTATATATGCATGAACTAATTACTTTTTATTAAAATTTTTAAAATTCTTAATTCAAGTATCTTTTTTCTTTCTTTCCTATTACACATACTATAAAATACTCTCTAAAATAGTAAATATTTATTTAGCGATAAATGAATATTTTATGCATTTATCGATAAATTAATAATCTCGATAAATGAATACTTTTTCCCGGTCCCAAGCATATGCATTTATAGAAGTTTTACCGTATTTACTTTTTCCAACTTATTCTGTCTACATTATTGAGGAAAAGGATTGTGAGTAATATTAATGCAAATTCATTCAAACTTTTAAATGGCCGAATTCAGACTCAAATTAGGGGTTAACCTGGGGTAAGTAAAGTAATTATGAAATAAGCAATTTTTAGAAAATTTAGAGTATTTCCTCTAAATAATTAATCTTAGAAATTGAATGAAATATCATTAGATAAATCTTGAACCATCATTATATTATAGCATTTGCCATTCATACGTTACACACGTAATTTTTTTACATCACCTAAATTAATGCGAAAGAAATTTGCTCCTAGTGATGTCATCGAGTTTGATCAAGGAAAAAGAACAACATTGTGAATATTTAAGAGAGAAATATTTATCAAAACCAAATCAATATAGTAAAGGTACAGAAAGTTAGAAATACATACATATATGAATGAATGATCTCAAAAGTACAGAGCGAAAACACGCGAAACAAGTAATTATTCGAAATATAGTACCAATACCACCATATTTATATCACGACACAGTAATACTAATATGAAATAGCAAGTTACATCTTTTTTACTAGTTGAAAATAACACACAAGAAGAATAAAGGCATAAGAAGAGCCCCGTGTAGGTCTCGAGTATGCATGTATCACTCGACTCCTAGTGAAATGCCAACGGATTTCATGTATGCGTAATTTAGTATTAAAAATTTAGTTTTATGTTAAATTTGGTTTGAATACGTTAGTGTTTTCCCTTTTTCTTTTAATTATTCAAAGTAGTGGCTTATTTACGGTCAAACACCATCAAGACTTTCAATGTATGGAAGAATATGTTGGAATTCGAGGAATTTCCTAGATAATTCTGAAATCGTGAATAACATTTTCAGATTGAAATTTATATGGTCAGTTCATCAAACTTTCAATCAGATAAAATCTGAAAATATGTCAAGAACAAGAATTTGATGTTTGCTGTGAAAAATACAACCGAATTTCTCTGTAATTGCCAATTTCGTTTTTGGTGAAATAAATAACCTAAATATCAATAGACATGTTGTTTCTGGTAGCTGCCATGTCTAAAGGACATGCTTTTTCGGGTTTCAGTTGTGTCCAACTGACACACTGTTTCGATCCAAAAATTCATTTTTTTGATGAATTTTTCAAAGGATACGTATGTTCAGAAATAAAAAATTTCGAGCTGACCTGTGATTATGTACAAAACATCATACATAATGTAAGAAACTAATGCCTAAAAATTAGGGCACACCAACATTTCCAACAAGGTGGGTGTTGAGAGTTTTAGGTTTTTAATCAAGCTGTTAGAAACAATTTATACGGTAACAACAAACAACAGCAACAAAACTAGACAATCCCTTAGTATTCATGGCTTATACCATACTTGTTGTGTCTGTTCCAATATAGACATAATTTTCTTAAATCATATGTGAAACCCAGTATGTGAAAAGATGCAGAAAAAATTCGGTTTATGAAATGTCGTCAGAAAGAATTTAAACTAAGATTTTTATCTAACATTTACCCCTCTTGAGTTCGAAATAAATATTATTGTACATCACCTAAATTGATGCGAATGAAATGTCTCCGAATAAAATGCAATGCTATCCATTTTGAACAAAAATAATTGAACAGCATTGTGGATATGCAAGGGTTAAATAGGTTACGGAGAACAAGTTCAACCATTTTTCCCATATATCATTTCTCAAATCTCATTTTGTAAGATTTTTCAATCGTCTTTCCCATTTTATATTTTTCAAATCAAATTCATTTTAAAATAATAATATTTTATTATTAAATTAAAAAAATAACAAAATAAAACCATAAAAAACAAAAAGTAATATTATTTTATTTAATCATCCAAAAAATAGTTTTATTTTATTCAAATTCCCAAAAAGGGGAATGAATCATTCCTCATATTTGGGGAACCCATTTTAAGAATATAGCATGTGGAGAATGATTGGACTTAACCATTCCCCATTTAGTAGAAATCTCCAAAATGGAGAACCATTAGACTTGCCCTAAACCAATAGCCAAATAGGTATAGAAAAACATCATCAGAAGTATAATAATCCCAAAAGTATCGAAAGAAAGATGCTAAGCAAGTATTTATACGGAATATGGTACGGCTATCACCGTATTTTATTTGAGGATGTAGTGAAATGGAAATTACAAGTTAAGAAAACAACACAAAGAAAGTAATATACTCATAACATGACCTCACTGTATTGGAGTAACCAAATACTGATACAATAATACCATACATAAGAAAAGTATGTAACTAGAACACTCGAATTCTAGTGAAAATCCAACGGATTTGATTAGCCGCAATCCGGTCCAGATTGAGGTACTTGAACAAGGCTGCAATTAGAACACAATTCCCTGCCCAAATCACAGTGAGAAGTTCGGTAGGCGCTACAACCAGGATAGCACATATGTAAGCCCCGATTGTTGAAACCAACACAATGAACAGCCATGGCTTCAAAGAAAGATGATACGTGAGAAGAGCAATCAAAGCCAAAGATGCGAAAAACGCAACAGAGTTGAACAAAACGAAGAGATGGCTGATTTGATCTGATTCAAATGGAGTGTGGTTTTGCGAAAAGATAGCAGGCGATCTTAATAAAGCATGGAAGGTCATGGCGGCTAGTAGAGTTGCTGTAACTAACAAACCGTGATACTTTTTGGTAATAAATCCGGACTCGTGTTTGTACTCTTCAAGAACAGGAATATCCCTGCTGATTCCTTTTCTTTTGTCTTCTTGTAAGATGTCTATTGCAGTGAAGCCACCATTGATGTTCTTTGCATTCACCTCAATAATTTCACTATCTTGCAAGTTCTGCGTAAACAAATTAACAACACATACTTACCCCGCAAGATAAAATACAAAAACATAAAAATAAAATATAATTTTTTTTACAATTAATTAGAAATCAAACAAAAAATAACTATTTCATTGAAAATAACTTTTAAGAAAAACTAAGTACCATATAATCATGAAAATGTAGAGGAACAAAATCACTAATGATAGTGATCACACTAAAAACGTATAAAAAGAAACAAGTAAACTCATCAAGCAAGAAAGTTTTGCATCTATATTTTAAAAATTAAATAACGTATCTTTTAAAGAGAAATTTTATGCGGAGAATCAACAAGTTAATAAATAATATAAAATTTTTATTACAGCAATTAAAAAATTTTATTAATTAATATAATATTTAGTAAATAAGGTAAAAAAGATAATTTGCTTTTTATTGAATAAAGAAGGACAAAAGATAACATAATAAAAAAGAAACGAAAACGGTCTTATGGTGTGATTTGAGGCAGACTTTTGGACTTTCTACTGTTCGGTTTTGAGTTGGTATATTGTTAAAATAAAACGTTGTCATTTCAATAAGTGAACAAAAGATTATAAATGTAAAATGTGTCATCTTCTTCGACGAAACCCTGCAAATTTGAGAATACCGCCGCCGCTCTTTCTATCTTCTTTATCGATGACCTATTTAATAAAAATTCAAAATTTCAGAAAGCCTCTATTTTGTTTTAATTTTCCGGGCCCTGGATGGTAGCCCATACTCGTCCTTCCTCAGAACCGGTCATCCACATACTATGGTCAGCAGTAATACTACGGCGCGAGACTGTTCATTTGAACTATACGAAACGAACCAAAATATATAAGAACAAAGACAGAAGAAAAAACAAGAGTACATTACATTGACATGTTCAGTATCACCAAATAAGTAGAGCAAATTGCGGATGGAGATATCCGTAAGTGGCTCAGGGAATCGGATCAAAAGTTGCTTCATTTCTGTTTCCCTCAGTGGAATCCGACAGATTTTGGAGCAGTTTAAGAAATCCAAAGCTTTTAAGGTGGGAGTTTTCTCAAGCTCAAGCTCAAATTCTTATTCACCTGCTTCTATGTCTTCTTTGTCTGCAACTAATTCAGTTTGACATTAGTCAAACATGGATCCATTAAAAAGGAGCTCTAGATTTGTTAAAGAAAGAGAGATTAAGAAATTGGGTTCTATTCCACAATTTTAGATGCATACATATGGTGAGTCGAATTTTATAGGTTTAATTCATCCACCATCCTGGATTAATTAAAAATGAGTTTTTCCTACGCTGAACTTTTAAATGTGTTAAATACCCGAATTTGTTTAAAATATACCAGTTTGCCCCCTCAGTATCATGTGTCAACTTCTGGTTCAGAAAAATAACATATTTGAAAAGTCAAGCCAACCGAAAACTAACATGTGACAATTTGAGAAGGGATCAAGTGATGCATTTTAAACAAAAAAAAATTCAAAATGGTAAGAATTTATTTTGAACAAGTTGAGTTCAGGGATGTTAATTAAGTTAATTTTATAGGAAAGTTAATGGAAAGAGCAAAAGAAATTTGCTAGCCGTGGTCAATGCGGGAACCAAGTCCACTTGACTACTACCTATACATTTTATATTGTTTGATTTTTCTTTTTTCAAATTTTGTGAATGGTATTTATTGAAAATCTACACCAATGTAATTCAAACTTAACTCTTAAAATTTTAAGTTCAATCCTATCCGCCGCACCAGATGTTTGGTTTCTAAAGTACACATATTACAATTTGGTTCTTGGACAATGCTATTAACTTTTTGGTGTCATTTGTGCATGTTACACATGATCAACGTATATAAAGATTTTAAAAAAATAATAAATAAATTGCATAACACAAGTTCAAATTAACAAGTAATAAATTGCATGATTAAATGTGTAACCTATACAATATAAGGGGACAATGCGGGAGTTCCAGGATTCGGGGATAGTTTCGTCCGAAATTATTTGTTGGGTGTAAAATTTCACATGCCTCACTCATTCAATAGAAAATTTTGATTATATGGGACCCACCGAACCCTCAATTTTTAGGTGTTCACACTCAATTGACATCCCTATTATAAACTTTGAAACTTTTTCCTACTGCTTTTTTTTTTTCATTATTCCAACAAAATGAACCCAAAAAAAATTTAAAATCCTATTGTAACTCTATGTTATATGCTAATATCACTACGTGTCAAAGTCTTAACTGATTTATCAATTTATTTCTTACAGATTAATTTATGTCCAAATAGGACTAATCATCCATAGATATTATTTTCAATATTCATCCCAATGCATTGAAAAATATTGTCGGGGCAGATGAAGTAGTGTATTTTAAGATGGGTACAGAATCTTTTTAGAAAAATTCCTTAGTTTCTGTACTTATAAATATTGTTTTTTATGTGGAGAGTTATTGTAAGTGGAAAATTATTTGGGTAAGCTTAAAAAAAGTATAATGTGGAATCAACTTTTTTTAAAGGGAATTTGTGATATTTCAGGTTGAAAAATGAGGTTTGTGATTTCGCACCGTTAGCAAAAGAAAGATTTTTCCTTAACACAGTTAATTTCGCTGACATGAGAAAGGCCATTTTCGTAAAAATTTCATCTTCTTCATTCTTCATGTCCTTGCCCAAAATAAATAATCTGCAAATCTAAGCTAGCACTAAAGAAGATGGAAAAAATGTTTCACTTGAAGAGAACTGAGAAGATGCGGCTAAGTGGAGGAGTTCCCGGCGGCCATAGCTTCTCAAAATGGTAGAATAATGAAATGAAAGCCTTTGTATACAAGGATTTGCAAATTGAAGCAAGCCCTCTAAAGAAACTGGTCAAGTTTCAACCTAATTTGATAAATTCGAGAAAAGGTTACTTTGTTTTGGCTTAATTGGTACCGGATTTCTCTGCTACATTGAGAAAAGCGAACAAAAAGCCATTGGTGGAATTGACTCATCCGGCGAAAAATTGAGCGAAGGTGAGTACAGTATTGAGAGGAAGTAAATCGGTGGGTGCATGAGAGAAGAGGAAACATCAATGTGAGTTTTACCGAGTTATAACCTTCTGTATAAGCTTGAAAGTTCGTTTTTAAGGATTGTGTTTTATAGGTTAACACAATTGCCCCTGAATTTATCGCGTCAGACATGACTTCCGAACTCGGGGATGACATTGATTTCAATTTTCTTGTGATGCAAATGCAAATTATCGCTATGTATTATTGCCCGAATCTCCTCCTTTTCCCTCTCAATTAAATTTGGTGATTTCACATTTTCATCTGCCGCCATTTTCAACAAGAATGAACAAAGTTATGAAATTAAAGAAACCTATAGAGTAGCAGTCTTTATGAAGGGAAACGAGACGAAAGAAGAGGCAATTTACCAATATTAGGATGTTTGGATGATAAAGATGAGTGATTATCTTTGTAGGTGAATTTGATTTAGGGTTTGAAATGAGATGAGTATAAGAACTGGGTTTTTCCAGCAAAGAAGAAGGCCAAAATTTGAGTTTTATATAATGTCGCTAGCCACATCAGCAAGATTAACGGTGTTAATAAAAATTTCCTGTTTTATTAACGGTTCGAAACCTCGAACCCTTTTTACAACCCAAAATAATACAAACCCTTTTTTTGAAACAATGTAAGATGGACACTTGAAAATCTAAATAAAAAATTCATTGAAAAAATAGTGTGATCTTATAAGGACTAGCGCTGAAAACTAATCATGACCAAAATGCCTCGAAGGTGCCTATCTAACATCAAAACTAGGGATGTTAATGGATCGGGTTCGATACAGGTAGTGCAACCCCCATTCCGCATCCAATACTTTTCAGGTGCGGGTTTGCGGATTCCCCATTTAGTGGTTTGGAGATTTTTTCACACTCATTCCACACCCACGCTAGTATTTACAGATATCGGATAATCTCCGTCCAACAATAAAATTTCAAGTAATGAAATTTAATAAATACAAACATTGTTCATTTTTATATTAAAATGGTATATCGTAACTAGTGAAAAATATATTTTAAAATAATATTTTAACTACACTATTTAGGGAATAAATAACATAGTTGATATAT
>CATIWQ010438119.1:0-23496 GCA_949673415.1 Euphorbia schlechtendalii
CGGATTCGGGTTCGAACCGATCTTAAAACGTTTTCGTCTTTTTCACTTCTTTAACCTTTTTCCGGGTTCCAGACCCGGTACCTTTTATTCACCTATTTTCAAAACACCCCGGTGGACCGCGCCTATGAACCCCGCGCGCTCTCGGCCCACCGCTCCGTGTCGCCCGCTCACAATGAGTATGTCTCAATTATCCTCAGACTTGATTTCAACTTATTACTACTGTGGAATTGAGTATGCTGTAGTATATTACTAACGGGTCCTTAAATATTGGATTACAAGTACGGGTATGCTCGATATATTTCATGACCACATTAGTAGTAGTGTTGAAGTGATGCTATTCGATTTGATAAATCGAAATGAATAATCAGCCACTTGATGAATAAAAGTTATAAGGACGCCAATAAGTCGTTGATTTATTTTATCATTTTATTCTAGATCAAGAAATATGATGAACTGCATAAGAGGGTGACAAAACCATGCCACTTGTTCATCATATTGATGTTAGCTAGCAAAGGACTTTGTGAGATAACTACTGGGTTCAGTATCTTTAATAGACAACCGTAATCTGTCTCAATTGGGGCTGTAATGGTTTGCTAGAATCCGCTTACAATATATGAGTGAATCCCACTGCCAACATATGGACAGAACCAAAGGATCCTACGCTTAGAAATACTGATTTGGGATTTCTTGTACATCAATGTTACAAGACTTGATGAAGAATTGATTATTAATAAATTGAAATGTCAAGTCAATGTAATTGAATAATCTATCTAACTCCAAGTAATTTAGTATGATATAATGTATTTTATGTTATTCATTAAAGTAAAATTAAGTTGATTAAATATATTTATATATGATATTTATTTAATAAATGATTAAATAAATTCATGCATCAAATAATTTAATTGAATAAATTCAATCAATAAAGTTGTCATGCTAAAATATTTAATTAGCTATTTAAGTTAATTGGATTAATATATATAGTATGACAATAAATTTGATTAAAAGTAAGGTTTTAATTTTATTCATGGGGTTAATTTGCAAATTATAAAAGATGGCACTTAAATTTGTTTAAAGAATTAAACTAAGGGGTTTAATTATTAAACTAAAAATTTAAAGGGACCAATTTATAATTAGAATTAATCTATAACCTAATTAATTAATAAGGATATAAAAACAAAATTAAAACTAAAACCTAACCTAATTCTAATTTCTACAAAACGTGTACAGCCACCATATGTATACATGTTTTCAGCCTTATGGGAATTTGGTTTTTGAAGTATTTCTTTATCGTTCTTGTCTATTCAGCTAGTACTGGTCCCGGTTCGATAAGAGTTCATACACGTGGTATTAGAGAGCTTCCACTTAAGAGATTTAATGGCATTCGTCTCTCAAAGAGACACTACTAAGTAAGTTTTTATTTGTGAAATAAATCTTTTAAACCCTATCAATGATTCATGAGAAAATCCTATTCGAATTCAAGAAAATTTTAACCGGTAATTCCGCCTTCGCTGTTATGTTTTCGATGACAATTCCTTTAAAAAAAACATGCAAATATAGGTAATATTTAGGCATTTTTGTTTAAAATTTGACATTTTTTTCATTTCACCCTTCTAAAAATTGAATAGAAAATATAATCATGGAATTATAGGTCGAGCTTGGGAATAATCTCATAAGCACGGCCCATACCTAGTTCGAGCTCGACATTTTAAAGTGTTGACTGAGCTGGGATTGAGTTGATATTTTTAGTTAAAAGTTAGATGTGCATGTCTACTTACAACCAAGGTTCAGTAGTATTACTATCTAGAATTTCAAACTAATTAAGGAAGTCAACTAAATCCCAACAATATTAGACATAAATGTTATACATTCTTATATTTATGGTTATAATTTCATCCGGATGCATAGTTTGTCCCCTAAATTTGATATCAATAGCCAAATGACCCCAGAATATTAAAAAGCACTCTGTTACCCCCTTAAACTTGCAAAAACAAACAAAATTTTCCCTCTAACTTGTAAAAAAATACCAATTTACCCTTGATTTCCACATGTCAACTTTGGTGGAGAGAGAAAATGACATATTTGAAATTTAAAAGGTGACACGTGGCATCTAAGAGGGGCAAATTGGTGTTTCTTTACAGGGAAATAATAAGGACGGGGTCCTGAGGACCATTCTCCCGCTTGAATAACATGTGTTTCATAAACTATTAAAACTGTTAAAAGTAATAGCATAAAGTAGTTTTACGAGGCACATGTCATTCATTTAGGAGATGGCCTTAGGACACCGAACTTATTATAATCCTCGTTTTTACAAGTTGAGATCGAGTGCTTTTAAAGTTCAGAGGGTCATTTGATTTTTGAAGTCAAGTTCAGGGGCAAATCATCCATTAAGCTTATAATTTCTTAAATGTCATATTGATGGCATTATATTGTAATACAATTATATTATATATTTATGATTTTCTTTATTTCATGTATTATGAGCAAAATAAATTAGTTATTGAATGAAAAAAAAACTTTAAAGAAAACTAAATGCCTAATATAAATGAGAGATTTATATGATTCATATTTGATGAGAATGTAAGAAGATACATATGGTTATTAAAAGGCTTTCTACTCTACTCATTCAAAAGAAGTATATGGTGGTCTTTTTGAGAAATAAAGGAATTTAGTTCAGGAAGGTCTCAAACCACTTGGTTCGTGTTCGTCCGACTAATGATAGTCTTTGTAATTCCGCATTTGATCAATAATATGGATTAATTAAGGGATTGTTAGTTCCAATCTATAATAATTCGACAATGATATGATCCTTGTAAATTATATGTATATATGTATTTGAATTTATTGTAATTTTTCTGCAAGTTTATTCAAATTTTTCTAATAAGTAGTATCTGAGCAAACATCATAGGTTAGATTATTGAAATTAAAGAACTTGATTCTTAATGAATCATTGAGGTTTTAAGTTTTTCTTTTATTTCTTCCTTCAGCAAAGATCTTTTGAAGATATTGAAGAAATTTTAAGGAAAGTCGTGAGTTTTATTAAAATATCATAATAGTATATTTTGGTTTAGATATTATTATCATATTGCGCCTATGGTGAAAATTTTGGGTTATGTGTCAATTTTGAGTTCTTACAAAAGTGCTTTTTTTTTGTAGGAAATAAATTTTAGATTTTGTAAAATTTAGGTTTGGTCCATTAGGTAATATTTACAAAATAGGACCATAATTGTTTTTGCAAATTTTAAATTTTACACTTCAAAATTTAAGCAATTCTAAAATGTGGAATTTCTTCTGGAAATTACCGATTCACCTCACCATTTATGAAAATTATTGATTTTCCCCTATCATGTTTTGGACCAATAAGTTTCTAAAATTTGCAATTTCTCCCTAGAGTTTTAAATTTGCAAAATTGGTCGATTAATTAAAGAAGGTCAAATCCATCATCACCCTCCTTAACTTGGTAACAAAAATTGGATGACACGCTCAACTCGCAAAGGACCAGATACCCCTCAACTTGACAAAAGAGATCCACTTAACCCCCTCAAAGCTATGTGTCACAATTTGGTTAATTTGACTTTTCAAATATGCAATTTTTCTCACTCTAACCTGAAGTTGACATGTGACATTGAGGGGTAAAATTGGTGCATTCTTACCAATTTGAGGGGGTAACTGATCCTTTTACAAGTTTGGGGTAACATCCGACGTTTTGAACCAAATTGTTTTAAGAAAGTCCACAACATGGGGCCACCGAAAATTGTTTTTTGGGGGGCCACCACCGAAAGTCACCGAAAGTTGTTTTTTTGTGGGCCATCACCGAAAGTTATTTTATCTCTATACTTCAACATTTCATTATAAATAGGATGAATTGCAAAGCAAATCATCATCAGAATATTTGAGAGCTTGAGAGCATTTGGAGAGTTAGAGAAAAATTAGTAGAGAGGAAGATCAAAAGCGGGTCAAGCAAAAATTAGATCTAGTAATTTTTATGCTTTTGATTACATCTATTAAGAGGTTTTCTTTAAAAGAATTTCTCTAAATATTCTCAGGGATAATTGGGTGTGAGGTGAGTGTTTTGTAAGCACTGTGTAACTTTCTCCATAAATAAAGTCTGCAGCAGCTCCGAAGAGGTAGGCGAAATTGGCCGAACTCCGTCATCAAATATTGTGTTATTTTTCCACTATTATTTTTCGCATTCCATTAATCTGATAGTATGGGAATTACTGCGTTTATTCCCCAACAAGCAACCCGAAACACCCTATCAGTTATATGAAGTATTGAAGGTTGCTAAAAGTGGGAACAGTACTTGAAATAATGCTTTGCAGAAACGCAAGAAAAGAACATTCAGTTTTCAGATCAATAATTGAAGGTAGTACTGTTTAGTGTTTGTTGCATGTTTTCTTAATTACTATACATAGGAAAAAAGCTTCAAAGTTGATAGGTTATTGATTTGGTACCAAGAGTAGGGTGCCTACCTACATTTCCATACATAATTATATCAATGCAATAGGCTGCCTATTATAGTCCCAACTTGTATATACTTAGTGTTTTAAAAAACGCTAGGCGCTAGTCGAGCGGTCAAAGGTGAATCGGAGTCTAGGCGGGGATTAATCGGGATCTAGGCGGACTTAGGCGCTAGTCAGTAATATTTAGGCGTTAGGCGTAGCCAGGTGACGACCCTCAAAATATCGTCTAAACGGTGATTTTTAAAACAGTGTATATACTACATTAATTTTTTACAACTTGTTTTTTATGTTATTTTCAATGAGCCACTCAATTCAATTCAATAATAGTTCTTTATATGTTTTTTTAACTTTGTTGAAACACTTATATATGCAAACTCTCTATATTATATACTGCAATTTGGTTTATTAATTCATACTGTTTGAATTAATTTGAACAATGAACAGAAATGACTACTTGAATTTATAAGAAATCGAAATGATTTTTTAGCAAATAATATATAATTCACATGTATCATTTCTGATACACTTATTTTTAATAAAATAAATGTGGGGTAAAAACAAAATAGGATAGGTCGAGTTGTAACTCAAGCAAATAATCAATTCTGTTCTTTATCTACTCTTTTATGCCATTAATGTGCTTTAAGTGACAAAATTAAGCAGTACAAAATTAAGTGACTTATATCCACGAGAATTTCGGCTAAGCAACCTTAAGTAACACACTAACCAATGTCCCAGCTAGGGTTAGTTGGATTCAATAATATAAAACTGAACAAAGCACACAAATCAATCCTCGTTTGAACGAAATTAAAGTAATAAAATTATGGAATCAATGTCCAAGTAGGACAGAAAAAATGGTATCTTTACAACTGTTGGCCAAAGATGGCCTCCATTATTGAGTTTTGTACAGAGATAGAGAGTAAATTATGGTGTGGACAAGAAATCCACACTTGTATATATTTTTGAGTTTTGACTGCCCACAATTCCATTTTCCTTATTTTTTATTTTTATTTTTTGAGTTGAACACCAATATATGTCGGAATAGTGTATAAACTATGAGCATGTCTAACCTGTCAGTTTAAAGTAAGCACAATCATAGTTCTCAATAGAGTGAACCTGTCTTTTTCAAATTTATGAAATACCACCATGCAGTGGAGTTTTGGAGATATCACAAGAACTATGTTTAAGCCTTGTAAGGCTTAATCGTAGACCTTGTACCAATCTCAAAAGTACACACTGCTTAGTTATACTAACTGAACTATTGTGGTTCTTTAAATCCGCACCTTTAGAATTTCTTATTAATAATATTTTTTACCTCTTTGTTTCCTTAATTTATCGTGTGTGTCAATCTAATTGGAATACTCACTTTCTAATGTTCCATTTTCGGTTTTTTATTATAAAAAAAGTCTTACAGTTCATTTTTATGTTATATTGTCATAGTTATCCACTGTGAAACTATTAAAATAGGGGTCTCGTTGCACATGATTATAAATCTTTATTATACTCTTAATTTATGGCCATGCGAGTGTGACATCATGCCTTGTAATTATGTCTTGATTCATTGTGAAAATTTTGCGTAAACCAATTGATATTTAATGAAATTACTGTGTAAAGCAAGACTAACTCACCTAAAATATAATTTTAAAAATACAATTTCTTACATGTATAAAGAGCTGTACAACTTAAACCTCAATCAACGTGACACATCTAATTCTTACTTTCTCATGTTTAAAACCAACATTATATCTAGTTCAATCCAATTAAGTATCCAAAAAGAGAATTGTCTCACATATACAAACATTACTAATGTTCAAACCTAAACGGAGATCGGCATCCTTTAAATACAAATATGCTCTTTTAAATGAAATTTACTGGATAGTGAGATCTCATCAACGTTACCCTAACAAATTATATAAAGAGTTTATACAATTTTTCTGTTATCGATTTTTTTCATTACTGATGATATATTCTTTGCTATTATTAATTTTTTTTTTACCTCTAATGTAATTAAAATAAATGTTTTATAATTGCAATCATACACTCTAATTAATTAGTGATTGTTGATATATAAATAAAAGAGTCAAAAAATGAATATTAATGATAGATAATCAATCACAAACTAAAATATTTAGAGTTAAAATCTTAATAACCTTAGTTTAAGTACTTGATAGACGCATTCACATGCATGGCATTGGCATGTGCCAGTTTAATAAATAGAATATGCTCTTAGCAATTTACTACTAGTGGGGTAAGCTTTTTGAATTAAAATTGTTAAAAGAACATAAGTGTAAAAGCTTAAGTTTGTACGTTTTTTTATTAGAATTTGACATGTCCATGCATGTAAATGTCATTGGAATTTATACATTTGTATTACATACTCAACCTTCTATAAAAAGATTTGTAAAATTGCATTAATATTATATATAGATAAAAAAGTTGATCATTTCACTTCATGTGACTCGAACCTATAATTTCAAGAGTTAATTTTAGTATCAACTACTAAACTATAACATTCGTCGCATACCTACCGGCTCAACTTATTATATGTCAGAGGTTTGTATTATAAGTAAAGTTACAAAGGTCTTAAGATAATAAGTTGAAAATACAACACATGTAACCTGAGTTTTTGGCTTACATGTCAGTCTTCGCGTTCTTCCATAGATACCAATAAACTATATATTAATTTTAATGAATATATAGTAATACTAAATTTGTTAGTGAACATCACGCAATTCCATTACTAATTTTTATTTCATAAGTAATTAGATAAAATGGTAGAGTAGGTAACTGATAAAACACATAGGTAAATGTGGTTATAAATGGAATGTCATGCTTCGTCAATTAAGTGGCCTCCGCTTTTAATTTAAAAAAATTGCCGTTATAATCCTATATTATATGATTGATACAATTAAACATTTAAGAGGAAACCATTACAGAAATAATTAAAAGATTATGGAAATTATTGAGTAATTATATTAATTTCCAATTAAGAATTTAAGATTTTAATGTCCGGCTCCAATCATTAAAATGGGGATCAATACCTATTTATAAGCAGGTAGCAATGAAAGATAAAATCTTTTATTCAGTAAACAACCTAATAAACCTAAAAACATGAATTTTTTCCTAGTTTGGAAATACGTACGTCCAACATGAAAAACCATTACAGTATACTATACCTTCTTTTATGACTTTTAGGCCAATATTATTGCCGTACAAAACAATCCAAATAAAATTAATCACATATTATGATATATTATAATATTGAACCTTTGCCACTGAGTCATTAATGCTTATTAGAATTTTTGTAATGTTTCATATTGTCACGCGTGTAAATACATTTATTTTTATAAAAAATGCTACTTCCATCTCAAATTACTATTGCTTTGGTACTTTAAAAAAATTTTAAAATAATTATTGTTTAAAGATTTCAATGTGCCTTTCTAAAAATATATCCATTTAACCTTTATTTAATGTACATTGTAAATAACAAAAGGAATAAAATGTACAATCAACTATCAAATTAACAAAAGTTATAAGGGTTTATAAGTATTTTTATTGCTTTAATTAATACAGTTATTTTGAAATGGAAGGATCCAATCAACTATCAAATTAACAAAAGTCGTAGGGGTAAATAAGTATTTTATTGCTTTAATTAATATCATCTTGTTATTGACAAATAACCTAAAAGCGACAATTATTTTGAAATGGAAGGAGTACATATAATTTTCTTATTTTTATGAAATTACATTTCAAGTGTAAAAGTGATTAGAAAAATTTATAAACTTAATAGAAGTATATAATATAATTTTTTTTGCAGGTAATATGTTAAAAAATAAACATGATAAAAGTATATAATATAATTAAAAATAACGAAAAGTTCAGGTGCCTAATAATGGGATTTTTTCCCATCATAAATCAACTCATACAATCACAATCAATTGAGGGAAAGCAAGTATTTTTCCAAAATTATGGAATCTTGTATTCCATTTTTTCATTCTTTTTTTCCCATTTACATTCTCTTAGCAAGAAAAAGAAAATAAATAGAAAAAACAGTTACATATTGAATTCACCCTTGAGCAAATATTACAGCTTGGGTGAAACTCGATGACATTCTTGTTAACTAAATAATTAATTAATACTGATAGAATAATTTCACACCCTGCATGCTCCTCGCAAAGTTAATCGCTTCCATTCTACCAATCGTTTCAAGAAATCTTTAACCTGAAAAAATAGATACATAAAACTCACTAGTTAGTTAATTAATCAGTTTAATAATTAGTTGCTTGAAAAATATGAATATTAGAAACAATAATTCCCTCAAAAATAATGTAAAACTTGCCTCAGCTGGCTCTTGCAAAGAATAAGATGCATTTGTTTCTTTTGGTACTTTAGAAACAAGGATTCCTAGCCCTTGTCCTCTGTTACGTAAAACCTTAAATGCATCTTCATCTGTCCTGTCATCCCCGATATAGACTGGTAAAACATCATTAGAATTAGCATATCCTGCAGAAAAAAAAAGATAAGTTCATTAAATTAGATGCATTAGACTTTATAAGTGGGATGAATCAGATTAAATCATACATTAGTATTTTTAATTACCTAATGTTTCTAGCAAAAATTCAAGAGCTTTGCCCTTATCCCATTTAATGGTAGGTCGGATTTCTAAAACCTGTTTAAAAACAAAATTAAAGTAATAATTAGCCACATTTACAAGGTGATACATATACTATAAGAATATAAATTGTAAATTGTTATTATTCTTCTTTTACCTTTCTTCCTTGAGTTAATTGAAGCATTGGATAATCGTTAAGTACTGATCTAACTTCTTCAGCTAATTCAGCCCATAGCTGCAAGTAGTTAACACATAAAAAGTTACACTTTTTGACATTATATTTTAAAGGAAATTAATTAAGAGAAGCGAAAAATTAAAAAAGAAAAAAATAATTATTAGTACCTTTTCCTCAACACATCTAAAGTGTACAGAGAGGCAAAATTTGTTATTTTCCACTTTAGCACCTGGGATTGTTTTAGTTTTTTCTACCAAAACATTATACACCTGAAATTTCCCAAATTGCAAAAAAGTTAAATATTTCAATTTCATGCATGCGATTTGTTTACTTATTATAGTAAAATTACCATTTTTACAATAAGAAACCAAATCAAACTAACCTCGTCAATCATGGGCAAAAATTTACTAGCAGGTTGAAACAGTAGAGATTGTTTATCCTGCACAACAATATACTTCATTAGCACGAAGAATAACTAAATAGTTTCATTCAAGTACTAACTAAACTTATAAATACTAACCTTTTTATAACTGTTATTTTTAGAGGGTCCTTTTATGTCCATGCCATGACTGCCCGCATAGTAAAGTCCCGCTAATTTGACGAAGCTATAAACCTGCAGTTCATTAAAATGAAGCCCGTTTTCATTATTTATCTCCAGTCAAATGACTTTTTTATTTTTTACAAAAATTGATTCTTTAAATGAAATAGTAACGAAAAAACAGAAAAAATCGGTCACCTTGTCCCGGCACCTGCCTGTCACTATAGCAGTGGGGAAATATCTTGCAACGTCCCTTACAGCTTCCCTCATCTGATTAACGGCAGAAAATCAAAATTAGCGCTTGATTAGACTAAATAATTAAACTAAATAATGAAGTGAAAGATTCTAACTTCATGAGTCATGAAAGCTCGATCAGGATCTTCAACAATGGGGGAAAGTGTACCGTCATAATCAAGAAACATAACGATTTTTTTCCCTTTCGAAGCGCTCACGATTTGCTCAAACATATTCAGAGCAGAGGGATGATTCACCTGAGTTTTAATCAATCAATTAATAAACCGGTCTCAAAACACAGAAAAAAAAAATCCGAATTTCAGACACTTACAATCCAGGAATTGGTGTTGCTGTTATTGTTATGGTCTGGTTTGATTCTTGAAGGAGAGGAGTCTCTCATTGAATCAAGCCAGCCGTTGGAGTCCACTTTCCGGGGGATTTTGGGATCGGGCAGCGAGAAAAGAGAGTTGGGGATTAGAACTCGGATTCTGATGTCTACGGAGCATGGTTTTGAATCGGAGGAAACTACATTTTGGTTAGTCATTTTCGGTCTGAATAAAAAAACAGAGGAAAACAGGGGTTGAAGAAGAAGAAAAAGGATGCAACAGAAAGAAGGAAGATGGGAGTTAATAAAGGGGAGGAAAAGGTGGAAAAAACCCACACGCGGAACTAACACACAGACCAAGGGTAGTTTTGGTCTTTTACATTAGTTGGCCCACTAACTGATTAAACATCCTCATTTCTTTTTTTTATTATTTAATATTTCCTTCTATTTTAATTAAACTACACGAGTCATGAATGAAGTGGAGAGATTTACGAGAGTTGTTGTGTGATAAACTTTTAAAGTTAGTGTTCAACATATTTAAGGCTACGTAAATTGTAGCTCCCCTCGGCCAAATCTTCACTTGGCACCTTTAGTTCATACTCTAATTATCCGGATTAATGGAAACTTCTTGAATGCTCCACACAATAAACAAACATTTCAAACCGTGCAAATTGCAAAGAATCTGGGCCAAAGCAAGCTTTGGTGGAGCCAAAGGAAACTTCAAAGCTCCTAAGATATGTCATGTCAGGGAGTATTTCACTAAATTGTGTGGGATCATTTTGAATAAATAATTAGTTCTTCAACTTGTATAAGTTTATTTAAGGGTCAAATGTCCTTCTTGTGTTTTGGAAGAACAATTCCGACCTAGCGTCGGTATATTACACTTTTTACCGCGAGCCCTTAAGGTGCAACTCCAATACAAGGTCAATGTAATTGTTTTTTCAAGAGTTAGAAATCAAAATTGTAAATTGACATATTTTTAGAACTACGTATGCATCTTTTAAATGTTCGATTTTAATTGTTATTTAACACACTTATTTAATTTACCGAGTTGAACCTATTCTCCTTTATATCAGTGATTTTATATTTAATATTTCTTACAACTCTAGCAACAATATGCTTCTAATTTTTAAACGACCAAAGCCATGGACCACTCTATATGATCCCACTTCCATATGAAAATGATATATAGTGTTCAAACCTAATATTTTTTTTACTTTTGTGTAAGAAAAAAACGTAAATCAATATGTGGTCCATTAATTTATTATCTTCTAGAGAAAGAATAAAAATGTGGTTCCTAATAGTTCCTATTTATGCTTATTGTGATTTATTTTAACAAAAGCACATTGTGTACTATTATATTATTGATAAAAATATTTAAATTATGACTTGAATTTATTGATACAAAAATAACATATTAATTGTTTAGTCAATTTTCCATATTCCGATTCATGTTATATTTGTTTTGTTTTCTTATATTGTAATTTTTTTCGATTTTAATATTGTGTTTCTTAACTTTAAATCAAGAAAGATTGCATTTTGTTATATAATATGTAAATAATGGCTAATTTAAGATAATGAATAAATTCTATCTAAAAAATTATAATGAGTTTTATTTATTTAGTAAAGGATATATAATTAACAAATAAATTGTTTGAAATTTAAAAATAAATATTATGCCCATGAGCCCATTGAAATATAATGGACACTGTTTTGAAAAAACTGCATGATTTGGAAAAGAGAAATTACATCATTGTACGAAAAGCATCAAAATCACATCAAGGTGCTACATTACAAATCGGTTACAAGTCTATTCATTATGTTGTGTATGAATATAATTAACAAAAACCTGTCACCAAGATTAAAATTGGAAAATATTTTATAAAATTTTTTCAGTCAATGCAGGTTATTCGAAAATCACCTTTTTTTTATAAGGAGTTGACTCGTGTTCCCCAGTCAGTAATCACACGTTTCACCTTAATTAATAAATTAATACGTCTATCATAGTAATTGGAAGTCATTGTTACTTTAATTGTTTAGACCATTTCAGAGGAACAAGAAGTCTTTGAGAGGAAAACGACTGGAAGTTTCTTTTTATTAAATGACATGAAAAAAAATTCGGGTAGGTAAAATATGGATTCCAATATTAAGAAAAATAGCAGAAATTGTGGTATGGTATGGTAGACTTTCGCGCACAATAATTACCGGCATTCCAATGAATGGTAGGGATCGTAGAATTTTGGGTTCAATGGTCATTGGTCAAACATATTCTCTCTATATTTGTTTTTATTTACCGGTCAATTCAGAATATTTGAATATGCTAACTTTAAATTTTATGATTTGTCTACTCTAAATTTAATTATATTATGGATTTATATGTGTTTTATATGATTATATCAAGTTATAATAAATTAATTAATCTTTTCAGTATCAAAAGATTATCATTTTAATAAATTTTTTATTATTTACTTTGTTCGTCATTATCAAATATCAATGGAAAAATATTATATATAAATAAAGTTAACCCCGTGTTTTTAGTAGTTTATTTAGCCAAATTATGAAAACTTGAGTAGTTCATTTCGAAATTCCATTATTCTTTTTTATCTTTATTTCATGTATAACCTAATTTACTCTTATTATGAAAACTTGAGTGTTGCTCGTTTTATGATTAAGTTTGATTTCTAGCAATTTAATTTACGTTGTTGAAAAATTATCATTTTAGGATTTTCATTAAGATCATAAAATATTTATAACTCTATAAAAATGATTAATTTATCACTTTTTACTTTATCATAAAATTATTTTATTTATTAATTATTATTTTATAATTTCATTTTATACTTAATCTATTTCCTAGTTAATATAAGGGTAAATTAGAAAAAAATGTTCAAAGTTGCATTAATATGTGAGAATGACAAACAAAAGGTAAAATGAAATTTTGACTAAAACGATAATCTTGCGACACTGAAAGTAGTAAAAAAATATCTATTTTAAATACTACAAGAAAGTTACGGATCTGAGACGGTCAAAATCCATCATCATATTTCAATAACACACTTATCTCTTTGTGACGGAGAATATGATGGATTGCGTTCCATCACAAAATTAAGTACGTAATTTGTGACAAATTCAACTTCCTTCACTAAAATGATGTTTTGTTGTGTCCTCTTAGAATTGAGATTCTTTAATATTCATTTTGAACATTAGAATGATTTTGGAACATTCATATCCACCCATTTTAAAATTATTAACTTTGATTGAAAGTGTGTTTTTTTTTATATTTCACCAAAAAGTAGGAGAAATAACTAATACATCAAAGTAATATTCAATTTTAAATATTAAAGGATCCCAATCCATCAATTAATTATATTTACACTAAAGACAAACCAATGACTATAAACCTATTTGAAATTGAATAAAAATATAAAATATTAACTTTTAAGTACTACAAACAATAAGCTCAAGTTTTCTTGGTTAGCGATGATGCTAATCTGGGATATCTGCCCTTTGGCAATTCTGGTACTCAATTTTCATATAAAAAAAGTACTCAGAATGCAATTTCAATATATTATTTAGTTTACTTTGATAATCTTCGGTTACAAATTACAGTTACCTATTCTCCGTGAGATTTCATTCTGAAATAGACTGAAATTTTCTAGAGTATCGTTCATATTTTTTACATGAATATGATATATTCTGTTTTTAATTATGTATATGTATTTTGAGAAGTAGAAACCAAATTGTCTAACAATTACAACTTACAAATGGTTCACCAGTTCGGTTTCAAATCATCATTTTGATTTTTAGTTTTATTTTATACGCCATTTACCCTGAACTTTTTCGGTAAAGTCAAATTTCATCCTGAATAATTTTCAAAAATTTTAAATACCCTCATTATTTAACTTGTTCAAAGTGTATTATTCTCAATGTCATGCACCAATATTTGGTTGATTTGATTTTTAAATATGTTATTTTTCTGATGTTTCCTTCTTCAATTAGAAGTTGACACGTGACATAAAATAGGCAAATTAATACACTTTTTTGGAAATTTAGTGGGTCCTCCGAAATTCTTAAAAGTCTATAATGTGACATAGGATTTTAAGGACAAATTTAAGGGTAAACGATACATTAAAATTTTTTATGATAATTTTTAAAGTAACATTGTCAAACAAAGTTATCATTATTTTGTCTTGTGCAACTTCTGAATCAACGTAAAACTACCTTAATATTTCATAACTTCGTTGCGGTAAAAATTAACTTAGGACTATAATTAACACATAGCAATAGTGATTAACGACATATGTGTTTGATGCCAAGGACACAACATATCCTCGCATATACGCATTCACTGTCCACTTTGTACTAACTCTCATTGACATATAAAGTACTAGCATGGTTCATAAATTACTTTAGTATATTATTGTCCACGTTGGATCTACACTAAACAGGACCCGTCATGATAAATTAAGTACCCTAGCCAAAATAATGTAAAAATTAGATCTTATGCATTTGGAACCCCCTCAAGTTATCCCTAAACTCCAAATACCCCCCTGAACTTTGAAGTGTTTTCAATGCCCCCCTAAACTTGTCTAAACGTTCTCAATTTTCCCCTGAACTTGTCTAAAAGTTCTCAATTCCCCCCTGAACTTGTCTAAAAGTTCTCAATTCCCCCCTGAACTTGTCTAAACGTTCTCAATTTCCTCCTGAACTTGTCTAAACCGCACTCCATTACCCCCTTAATTCGGTTATTTAATAGATGAAAATAATTTTTTAAACGTTCTCAATGCCCCCCTGAACTTATCTAAACGTTTTTAATTTTTTTAAATAATTTTTTTCATTAACGCGCTCATGTTTGTTGGTCCACTAACGCAACTTACAACGTTGGATGGAGGGGTGTTGGAGAACGTTTAGACAAGTTCAGGGGGCATTGAGAACATTCCAAAGGTCAGGGGGAAATTGAGAACGTTTTAGACAAGTTCAGGAGGGTTGAGAACGTTTAGACAAGTTCAGGAGGGCATTGAGATCGTTTAGACAAGTTCAGGGGGGAATTGAGACCGTTTCAAAGTTCAGGGGGGAATCCGAAGTTTAGGGATAACTTGAGGAGGTTCCAAACGCATTAGGCCTAAAAATTAATAAAATGGATTATCGGTAAAAAAATCATGATAAAAGTTAATTATTTTGATGAAAACTAAGATTTGATCCTATTACCTCTCACAACAATAGCAAATAACTTACCAATACATCTACCACTAATTATTATTTACTTTTATATTTTTAACAATAACTACTAAAATTATTTAAAAAATATTATTTTTGGGGTTTCTTTCGACATGAACCCTAGGCGGTCGTACTTGTTGCCCACCCACCGGGGCCGGCCCTGACCACACCTCATGAATATTCTCTTTAAATTTATCCCAAAAAATTTCACACAATAGAAATATTGATGATGTGCCATAATTGTTCTCTAATACTATATACTGTGCATTGTAAATATAATGAAAGTTATTACTAGACATTACACACTAGTTTATTAAGAACTTAACTAATATGATTAAGTTGCAGTGTTATTACTCCATGCCTAGCTACGTAGAGCTTTTCGAAAAAAATTATCTATATTGTCTAGTAAATAATACAATTAAATTTAAGTTTTGTACGGCAGAGGGAAACAATTATTGTGCCCATGAAAGACATTTGTATGTTTCCCACTAAAATTAAAGGAAAAGAAGCTAAAGAAAACAATTTTGCAAATCGCCCCTTGTTATAAAAGAAAACTAACTTCTACATGGACCATTCCAATTTTTAGCTGCTTTTGTTTTCTTTATTTTTATTCAAAACCAGCAGCGATTTCTTTCTTTTCAAGATTATTTTCTAATCAATATTTCAAGTTTTAATCTTTTAGTGTAAATTTATGTTAATATTACGTGTATATGCCTCAGCCTTTTTGTCATATCGATTTCTTTCCTTTTAACTTCACAAAAAGTCGGCAATGAAATCTTTGCAAGCTGATATAAAACGTTTTTTTAACCAGTTATGTATTATAAAATTTAAGAAAATTAGTTAGCAGACAAAGATTGTCTAAAACATATACAAAAAAGGTAGTTAATGAAAATAAATAAATTTTCACGGGTCGACAATGTTGAATTTGCAGCGTACAGATTATTTAAAAAGATTATTTTTCTATTTGGTGTAAATTCTAATTCAATTAACCGGACATTTTGGCTTTTCTATTTTACCGCGCGCATGCATGATTGATGATTCTATATAATATTTTGTATTTATAAAATATTATTTGTATTGTTTGCAGGATTTAGTATTATTGCAGCACAAGCAACACAAAGGAAGCTTCCTACCCCGATAAACTTCACGAAGAGCAATTAACTAGTCAAATTAAAAGAAATAAAACTAAGAATTGGCTATTCGTAGGTCTTTGTTTACACTGTACAAGTGAAACATGTATACTAGCTTGTTTTAGATTAACAAATGTTTTAATTGTTGTTAAGAGTTGTTGATAACTTTCGATCTGTAAAAATCAAAATAATTTTTAATAGTCAAAACCAAATATCTACAAGCTAAAAAGATACTTCTTTCCGGAAATTTGTTACATTTTATTTGTTTTATAGCATTTTCTTAAAAAAATGTATACATTTTTATTAATATAGTAAAGTGATTAATACATCGATATATATTTATTTTTCACATTAAAATCCCTTACTTCTTGATTACCGACAACAATTCATAATCTTTCTGCTAATTGTAAAAATACATTGATGATATGAATTGACAAATTAAAAAAAACAAAATGAAAATATTAAAGTGACAAAGGGAGGGTAGTTATTAAATAAGTTTCCAAACAATCATTGAGTTTTGGAACTGTTGCAATCAAAATGAATAGCCTTAACAGCTAATGCTCAATACAAAAAAAATATTAAAAACCTAGAAATATAGAGAATTTAAGCACCGGCCCTTGTTTGCTATTAATATAAAATCCTTTGAAAAATGATTAAAAAGAATATTCATAGAAATTGATCAATTCATTTGAGAATGAGATTCCTTTTATTAATTGGAATTAGTAATAATACAAATAGTATAAAAATTAAGAAAGATTCATGTTCATTTAATCTTTACTACTACTTTATATTAATTAAGTTGCTATATAGTCAATACAATTGACCACATAAGCTAAGTTAGCCCATATGAGGGTTTAGAGGCTTTAATTGTCAAAAAGAGTGAGTAAGTTAGGCAAACTAAAAAAATCGACTAAATGAAATGAAATCAAGCAATTGGGAAAAAATTTATATGAAAAAAGGAATACATATATTCACCATTATGAAGTATATAAAGTTATCACTCTAAAAGGACAAGTTGATGTTAATTAATTCATTATTAAAAGTAAGGTAGTTTCTGATACTATTTGAATGAAATGTCATTTTATAAGGATTTTATTTATCTTAATTAGGATAAAACAACATACAAGTAAGTGAACTGCAAGAGGAAGCAATTTCATAACAACAATTTAGAAATAATATAAGGTTTAAACTTTTAAATTAATTGGTTTAATGCTATGATATCAAAGTTTCAAAATTTAATAATTGAGAAGACTTAATTATTGATAATTTTAATATAAATTTTTAAGTGTAAATTGTTGAACCGAACTGAATGAAAATATTTTATTAAAACAAAGTTAAATTAAAGTGCAATATATACTTTCATGCAATGAAAGGTTAGGAATGGGTTTGATTAATTTTTGTTGGTATTTTGGAACTCTTTACCTAATCTGAATATTTTTATTTTACTATTATTATTTTTCTTTCTTTCAATCTTTTAGCGCCCATTTCCCACGTGTAATTACTAATTCTATGTACTCTAATTTTGTATTATTTTTTTAATTAATTAACAAAATATTAAAAAGAGTTTACAAGTAAGTAAAAAGGCAATACAGGACATAATTGAGAATGTGTGGTTAGGCCAAATATTCAGCTTTCGGTTTCTCTTTCTTGTGTTTGATGTGTTGGAAGTTTGAACAAGCTAGCTCCATTTCACATTCAATGCAACATTATTAATAGTAAATTATCATTAATGATTAATTTTAGTTGGTCATAATCACTCAGTTATATTTTAGTGTTTTAATTAGTACATAAAATTTGCATTTTTTCAATTCACCCTATATTTTGGAATTTCATGGTCAGAATAAAAATAATGTATAAAACTGCTATGTAAGTAGTTTATTATAAGTTTTAATTAACGCAGTTTAATTAGTTTTTATAACATTAGTTCAAATCGATATAAATGTCATATGTGTTTCAATTTGTAGAAAAAAATCAATGAACTCAAAGTTCAGAGGTATTTTCATGGAATAATTAGATAATAGGAAAGCCAGTGGAAATTAATTTAAAGATGTGGTGGAATTGGTGAATATAGAGAAAATTATTAGATGCATTGAGGACATGCTATTTTTTACTTACTTTTTCAGTTTTAGTTTCATTATTACAGATATTATTAGTTAATACTAGTAAACATTTATAATAACAATAATATTTTTTAAATAATAACTAATTGGAAATGTTTGTTATATTTATTATAGTAATACTTAATAGCATAGACTTATGAATAAAAATTTAATCAAAAAGAAATAAATAATAGTAACCGATAAAGAATAATTAATAAATAATAAGAAGTGGTTAATGGACTTGAAGTGGATGCTAGTGTTTTCGAAGGTGGTTTGAGGCTTCGGCAAGTGAAGTTTGCTCTTCTTTTGGTTTAGTTGTAGCAATTAGATGGTCTTCTTGACGAGAGGTGGAGATCCAAAGTTGATCAAAACTATGAGTTGCCGAGATGTTTTGAGCTGGTTAAATGAGAATGGGTACAAGAAGGTAATAATAGCGATAGATGCACTTGCAATTGTCAATTTACTAAATAATAAGTTGTGATTCCCTTCGCATTTGGGATTAGTGTTTAATAATTGTCTTTTAATTGCGAATAATTTTGAAGGGAAATATAAGCCAATACCTTTTTTAGGTAAAATATTTTTCCTTTTGCAATAAAGGAATAATATTTTTATTTTACTCATTAATTAAGTTTTGATTTTTTTTCTTTTCCTGGACTGTTCACATTCCTCATTAACGTTTTTCTTTTTTCTTCTCTGTGCCTCTTTTTCTTTTTCTTCTTCTTCTTCATTATCTCTGCTTCTTCTTCATTTTTGTTCTCTGCATCCATCTATCTTCTTCTTCTTCATGCCCTCTCTCTTCGAATCACGATTTTTATCGAATCATGATTTTGTGGCGTTTTCATATGTTTATGCTTCATCACTTCGATCGTGATTTTCATCAGATTTTGATATCACCGAGTCTGTTCTTATTACATGAGTATTTTATTTGTTATTTTCTGATTCTTTTTTCATCTTATTTCTTATTTTTGTAAGGATTTTAGATTGCGATTTGAGTTTTCCAATTTAGATCGCGATTGAGTTTTTTTATTTGAATCAGGATTTGAGTTTCAAATTTGGATTTACGATCTCAGTTATTTTTAGATCTATCTCCCTAAGTTTGGATTTGGATTTGAGTTTCAGGTTTGGATTTACGATCTCAGTTGTTTTTAGATCTATCTCCCTGAGTTTGGATTTGGATTTGAGTTTCAGATTTGAATTTGCGATCTCAGTTGAGATTTCTTGTAATTTCAGTTGTGTTTAGATATCTTTTTTTCAGTGTTTTTGTGTTTGCTGAGTTTTTTTCACTTTTCTGCAATTTTCTGCAATTTTCAGTTCTATTTTCTATTTCAGTGATGGCTTATTGTATATAGATGCAAAAATGGAGGAGTATAGATCATATTGGGATTTCAAGAGATGCAACTTTCTCAATTATGATCTAAAGAAGTCATTGATATGATCTTTGTCGATCTATCGAGAAGCAATTCAATTAGATAAACGTCCAAATAGAGAGAAACAACATCATTCAAGGATTTTGTGTTTTTGAACTTTTTCTCAACTTTCATGGATCATTTTTAGTATAGAGTTGTGGTATGGTTGTTGATAAATCTGCTAGTTTTTAAGTCTTTTCCAGCTTCTATTGTAATCCTGTTTTTTGGATCATGTCATTATACCTGGTATAATACTTATTATAGCAGGTATAATAACCATTATAACCAGTACAATGAGTAATATAAAAACGTGTACACACAATTGGAGATAAAGAACGTATTAAAATTGAGTTTCAAGTTTCGCATTTGAATAGTGTATGGTCATTATATACATCGAGTGTCATATTTCACATTAGAATCCAATTTTCAAATCATGCAATTATATCTAGTATAATGCAAACTAATTTTATCAAAAAATAATTGAAAAATAAAAAAAAAGTATTAAGATCAGCTTCAGATATCGCATTTGAATAGATTTACAGTCATTATACCAGGTATAATAACTATTATACCCGGTATAATAGTCAACATAACAAAGAATTTCAGAGAAACATTCAAATCATTGAAGATAATGAGATTTTTAAGATCTGGTTTCAAATTTCATATTCGAACAATGTAATAAACATTGTACCAGGTATAATGATTATTATACCTGGTATAATGATTATTATACCAGGTATAATGACTGTTATACCAGGTATAATGGCTGTTATACCTAGTATAATAATTGTTATACCTGGTATAATAAATATTATACCCGAAATCGGTGGTTATTTTTATATTCACGTATTTTGAAAAACCAAAACCTAAATTCACGTTTTTTGAAAAATCAAAATTTAAAATGTGAAATTTGTAAAATTACACCATAACATGACCTAAAATTATTTTAACTTTTTCCGGTATTTCCATAAAAACCCCAATTTTGAATTTGATGTGTTTGAGTTAATAAAGAAACTAGGGAATGAGTTAGCTCGTGGACTTGTAAGAGCAACTAATCCTTCGATAAATAGGGATGAATGAAATTATCTGTATTGCTTTTTTTTAAGAATGAAGTTATCCTTAGGAAGTAAAAAGATATTTAAAAAATGAATTAATATTAGTATTACTTATTTTATTTTCATTATATTGTATGCGTATGATTTTAAATAAGGATAATGCAAAATAAATAACTATAATCAAACAACAATATAATATCATTATAATTATTATTCATTGTGGGTAGATATTTCAATTTGTATTAAACGCGCACAATATTTTACTAGTTTTTATTATTGTTACTATAATAGATTAAGACATGAAGCTTTGATCCTAAAATTTATTAGTTCGAGTTCATATTCAAATGGGGTGGGGTGAAGTATTTATTCATTATTATAGTAAGTTCAATATAACAAATTTTTGAAAAAAAATTATTATTATTATTATTTTTTAAATCATGGTATCAACTTATAAATTGAAAAAACAACACATGAATCCTCATGCCCTAAAATAGAAATGCTTATAAACGTTTAACAAGTTTCAATTAATCTACAATGAGGCCTCACAAATTCTATTCAAATAGATTAAAAAAGAGAAATCAAAGTGAATCTCTATTTTGATAAAATATTTTTCTTTTTAATACAAGAGATAAATTTTAATTTTATTTTTTAAAATATTTATGTTTTTGTCTTTACCTTTTTTTCGGTTGCTATTTTCATGACTTGATATTTTTACCTTTTTCTCTTTCTAAATCTCTTCTTCATTCTATCTGCGTTTTTTATTTCTTCCTTTTGCTTACTCCTTTGACTTTTTTCCATCTTTTTTCTTCTTCTTATGGTTTTGCAACTGAGTAATGGTATGTTGATTTTCGTTTTCAATTTTCTGATTTGGTTACTACCTCAATTTATTCCGATATGTTTTCTTTGTGTTTTGATTTTTTTTTATTATCGCGATATGTCATTGTTTGTTTTTCATATATCTTGATTTTATGTCATGTTTTCATATGGTTTCGATTTCGTTATCAGATTCTTATTTCATCATCTCTTTTTGGTTTTCGAATTTCATCAAATCTAATTTGTGATTTCTGCTTCTTTTTCTTGTGATTTATGATTTTCTATCTTTTTTGTTATGATTTGTTTGTTCATGTTTTTCTTTGCTCTATTATCTTCTTATTTTGTAGATCGATTTGTAATTTCAGATTTGTTCAATTTAGGTATTATTCTTTTGGATCGCGATTTGTTTTTAGTTATTTATTCCTAGTTTGGTGAGTTTAGTTTTCCTTTGACGAGTTTAAGTTTGTACGATTTTGAATCTGTATTTTTACTAAGCTTTTCTATGTAAGATGATTACTGTTTTGGTGGATTATGATAGAATTTTGACATATGATTTCAAATATCTTAAGCATGAAGATCGTGGTGTGATTGTTAATAATCTTGTTAGTTTGTAGGTTCCAACTTCCAAATGCGGGATTGGAGTGGGAATGAAGCGCCAATTTTGCTTCATTCCCAACCCCAAATTATAAAGTTGTTATAGTACAACTTCATTAGGCATCTCCAATCTCACTTCAAAAGTGGGGTTTGGAGTAGAAGATGAAGTGAAGTTCTCCGACCCCACTTCATTTCCAGTTTCAAATTTTGAAATGTGAATTGTATCACTTCAAATTTAAAATGATATTATTCACAATTTCGAATTATATTTTATATTTTTTGTAGTTTTTATTTTTTTTAAACTTTTTTTATGCTTTGACTATATATTAAAAAAATTTATATTCTTTTATTTATTAAAAATCTATTTTATCTTTTAAAAAAATATTATTACCTTTATATTCATAGTTTAAAAGTTTGAAGTGAAATTTGAAGTGGAGGGTTGGAGAAAAAAAATGTAGCAACTTTAAATTATAGAGTAAAATACAATATGAAGTGAAAAATGAAGGTGTGGGTTTGGAGATGCCCCTATAACTAGTATAATGACTATTGTACCAAGTATAATGACCAATATAACTTGTATAACGAGTAATATAAAAAAATATTCACATAATTGGAGATAAAGTAAGTATTAAGATTAAGTTTCAAATTCTCACATTTGAATAGTATAATAGTCATTATACCAAGTATAATATTCATTCACTACAAGAAAATTAGCAATCTGCAACGGAATGCTTGCAAGGGAAAAAATTCCGTTGCAACTTATGAAATTTGCAACGGTTTTTACAATGGAATGTTCATTCCCTTGCAATTTTGAGGAATATAAAACAATGAATTAATT